>JANHFX010009794.1:0-69653 GCA_027560015.1 Chloroceryle amazona | reverse complement strand
TTGCTCCTGTGCTGACCAAGGTCACTGCTCAATCTTGTGCACTGTGCTGGGGTGCACAAAGTAAAGGGCTGTGCCTGTGGGGAGGAACAGACAGGACAGGGGACCCCAAACTGGCCAACAAGGGATTCCATCCCATGTACTTCATATTCGGTACAAAGCTGAGGGGTCACGAGGGTCATGGTCTTCTTCATCAGCTGGCACTCGGGGAGCTCTGTCTGTTCTGCCTTCGATCCTGATCTGTGTGTTTCTAAATCCAGTTCCCATTTCCCACTGAGTCCAGTCTGGGACTTCCCCAGTGCTGATCCAGAGCATCAGTGGTGACTGATGTAATTGCCATCTGGGCGTTTGAGCCCAATATTGATTTTTTATAGAATCCATTTTATTGGTGTTATTTTCATGAAAGATGTTTTATTTTTCTTTTCCAATCCTCTCTCCCTTATTCCCTTTCTCTTCCTCTTTGGGAAGGTAGAGTGGTTAATAGAGAGCATCTGTCATTTGTCTAGTGGCTGGCTCAGCTCTGAACCTTTAAACTGGTGCAGGCAGAGCAGGCAGGTTTTCTGGGAGGGGATGAACAGAGACCCCCAGCCCCGAGCAGCATTCTGTGGCTTCACATCACCAATGTCACCTGCACTTTTGCCCGTGGCAGGTCGTCACTCCCCAGAGGCACCAGCCACACACTCCTCCACCTAACCCTGTTTTCAGAAATGCTTGGCACAGGGTTAATGTTATTGCTATTAATGTTTCTCTGATGATTTTCTACTTATTTATTTTTTAGCCATAGGTTTCATGGCATTGGTCAGAGTGTCCCTAAGTGCCTTTGAGAACCATGTTGTAATCCAAAGTTAAACATTGTGTTAAGTCACACATAAGACTCTGTGGTTTGCTGCTAGAAAAGAAACAAAAGCCAAAAACCAAACCAACCAACCAAACACACAACCCCCCCAAAATCCCTCTTCTCCAGTCTTAGCACTAAAACAGATTTTTCTTTATAATTTCCATAATCATCCGAGTCTTCAGGTGCCATATGAGAGATCAGACCCTTTAATCACAGCTATGATCCTTCAACAATTATTCATCCTCTTCCTCCTCAAGCTCTTTGTTGGGGCACAATGTTCACAGGGGTGAAAGACCTGTATCATTTTAATTCCTCTGCCTTTTCCTTTCGTGCTTTGGTGCATTCAGACTTTTGTTAGATGTAATTCTACCTGGGTAATGAGGAGATGAAGTTAAGTAGTTACAAGGTGTGTGAGCTTGTCCCACACACAGAGGCAGGAATTACAGGCTGAGGAATAAATTTTCCTTGTCAGTATGATCTGAGAGGTGTCAGAGGAGCAGCAGCTTCCAGGAACAAAACAAGACCAGGGCTGATTTGACTCAGCCCCATGTGCAGATGGCAGAAGGCACCTGGATCCTAACATTTGTTTAGAAGATAGGCAGATAAAAAAGGGAAGAAGCAATACAGCACATCTATTAATTAAAAAAGATATTTTTATCAGAGGCCCCAACTTATTATAAATTATCCACACGTTATTTAACAAGCCATGCCAGTAAAGTCAGGAGGTGCTGGGATACATTGTGCGAACACCACAATTTGCCCGCCTCACCCCAAAAGTTACTCCACTGGGGCTGCACCAGATTTACACAGGCAGCTGAGAGCAGAGTCATGCTGTCCAAGTGAGGGCCTGGCTGGTTTTTATGGCTGTTTTTTTTGTAATCCCCTGGTTCTGTGTGAATTCTGCTCAAGGGGAAAGGGTGTGGAGGAGTCAGTGCTGGAGCTCCTAAAGGTGTAGCATCCAGCAGCTGCTCAGGAAATCTCTCAAATCCCCACGTCACTGGGCTGGGAAGGGCAGCAAAGGGAAATACAAAAGCCGGTACCTATTCACTGCAGACAAAGGTGTTTCCTTTAGCTCCTCTTTACTCAGCTGGGGTGGGGAGGATGAAAAGGTGGAAGGAGCAGCCAAAATCCTGAGCAGGCAGCCCAGGATGCTCATTGGAAGAGAAGCCACTTTGACAGGGAAAAAAGGGAGCTTTAACCCTTCAGCTTTCAGGATGCACACTGACAGCCCTGAGTGTTTGGACAGGGAAGGAGCACCTGTGCTGGGGCTGACTCATCTGCCTGGGGGTCACACACAGCTCTGTCTTCTTCCAGTCCCCCTTCTCTGAGAGTCTGCAGGGGTCTGGATGCTGCAGTGGTGTGAATTTCCAGTATTTTGCTCATTTAGGAATTAGGGTTATCATTTACTTGAGGGTGGTTTGAGCAGGTCATGTCCTGCCCCTCTCTCACAGAAAAAAAAAAGAAAAGTGAAAATGAGTGATTTGCTAGAAAGGATAATAAATCTTCAGTATGATGTGGTACCTGACCTGTCACCCACAGCACCACTGCTGGAAGTGGGCTGGAAGCTTGTCTGAGGAACTAGAAGGACACATGTGGTAAAAAAGAAAAGTTTCACCTGAAAGTAAATCTCTCAGTATAGTCAGAAATCAAGGACTCTCAGCAACCACAAAAAATGTGTGAATAGTCACGTCTTTCATTCCACAGCCACCTGATTTCGTAGAAGTGTCAAATGCCTCTCAAGGCCTCTCCTCTTGCCCCCAACACCTCATCGAACTAAAATCCCACTAAAACCCACTTTGACTCCTGTTCTCTTTATTGGGATAACCTTAGAAAATAGTTTTATTAGGTGGTCTCTCAGAAGCATCTACATCACTCATTGCAGCAAGTTCCCCAGAGTTTGCTGAAACACATTGGTGCTGGGGTTGGAGGAAGTCTTTTCAAAAAGCAGTTGTTTTTCCCAGCTGGTCTCACCCCAGTGCAGCCAGGATAATGCCCCTCACTCATACGCCTTGGCTTTTTGCCTGCAGAAGGTCTCCAAAATACTCAGTGGGTGGGGATCAGGGGCTTTTCCTTTTCCACCAGCTGACCCATCATGGCCAAACCGCTCCAGTTTGAAACTATTTTTAAATCTGAAAGTAATCCAGCTGATGACCTCAGAATTGTGGGAGCGATGCCACACAGGGCACCTGGTCAGACAGCTAAGAAAAAGCCCAGACAGTCCCTCCAAACCCCTGCCAGCATGAGGCACAGCCCCAGGGGAGCTCCACAGGGCACGTGCCAGCCGTGGGCAAGCACCCGGGTGGCGAGCGGTGGTCTGTGGCTGGCTCTGCCCCGTGGAGATGCTGTCCCACACCCCTCTTCCTTCCCCGCACAGCTGCTGGGTTTGGCCTCTTTGCTGGGTTTCTATCAGGCTGCCTGGTCAGAAAGGTTCGGAGGAGGGCACAGCTCTTTGTGGTGTTACACAAGGGCTGGAAATGCTGCACCAGGCAGTGGGCTGGGGAGAGAAGCTGGTCACAGTGGGCTGCTTGGGATTGGGTTTCAGGGTTGTTGCTTTGCTGCTTGTTTCTTTGAGGACATGTTACAGCCTGTGGGAGCATTGGGGTTAGTCCAGAAGGTATGGTCAGTGCTGGACTGAGAAAGCAGCTGTAACTGTCACAGCCTGGACGTGCTTTTTAACATGCCAGAGATGTCTCCTGGTGTCTGACAGTCTCCATGCTCAATGCATGTGTGTCCCATCAAAAGCATGCTGTCATGCTGGGGTTCTTTGCCTCCGCCTGCTCCAGAAGTGGTACTGAGCTCCAGAGAAGGATAGTGATGGGTCTCTGGTCATAACACTCTCACCATAAATCCTATGATAATTCACTTATGTGGGGAATTAGAATAACTTTTTTTTTTTTTTCAAAGCTTTTTGCAACTGTAGTTTGTTTTGGTTTTTGTTGGTTTTGGTTTTCCATTGTTAAAACATTTCCAAGTGCTCTGCTCCAGCCTCAGCACACAGACACCTAAAGCCTGTGCCCCCAAAAGCTGTGGGAGGCTCTCCTCTGGCTTTAATGAGGTTGCAGCAGCTCACCTATTATCATACACACAGCCAGGTCGCTTCTAAAGCACGATTGCAGGGGTGATATTGCTCTGCAAAGCTGGGCACTGGAAATGCAGGTGCCTCCTTGTTACGTGACTTTGTTGGAAAACTTCATGGGAACATTTGAGGGAATTATGTCTGCATCCCTCCAGTTACTGGGAGCTGTTTTCTGTCATACAAGCCCAAGGCCTGAAGGTGAATCTAAAGCAAATGATCAGGAAGAAAAAAAGCAGGAGTTGGGTTGTTTTTTTTTTAAAAAAAAGTTTAGTAAATGTAAATGTACTTCACTTTTCTCCGAAAATGTGCAGTTCCAATCAGACTTAATAAAACCCCTTGAGACCTAGGGATGTAGCAAATAGATCACCAGTAAGGGTGATGCATCCCTATAGCTTCTTCAGCAGCACCAAACACCCATGGTCCCATCACACACCTTGTACTGTGAGAAGACACAAGAGAGCACACAGCTCTCTGCTCCTCAATGAGTATACAAGTGTCTTTTTATTGTGACCTGAATTAAAATGGACAAGGATTCAGGGGCACCAAAACTTCAGTAGCATGAAAATGATTTTCTGTCCCTGTTCCAGCAGCAGCACCCTGCATGCTCAGAGCAGCAGCACCCTGCACACTTGAGTGCCCCTCTCCCCTCCTTCTCCCCTCTCCTTCAGCCTCTGCCATCTTCCTCCCAAGAGATGGGTGTCCCTGTTTAAAATCTCAGATGTACAAACCCTCTGTGCTGCTGAGAGCCCCTCAGACTCCTCTCATTTCTGTCTTGGGCATGAAAAGAAAGATATATGGTTTGTGTAGGGACAGAGGGTTCAAGGAGGATATTGGCCCCTCTCCCAAGCCTGATGAAGTCAGGGAACACTCCTCCTGTCACTCCAATGGGGTTTAGTAAGAGCCTTTCACAAGCACGGTCTGTGGCGTGCTCCTGCCTGCTCTCTGGCTGCTCCAACCTGACCTGTCATGGGCCTGATGTCCGGACACTTTGTTCTTCCCAGAATGTGGAAGGGAGGATATGAAAGAGGATGTTACAGAGTCAGGACAGTAATTTTGTCTCTTGGCATCCCGCTTTGATAAGAGGAGAAAAAAAAAAAAACAAACAACGTCATAAGTAGCATTTTCAGGACAAACTGCCTGGCAACAGCTCTAAAAAGAGGAGGAAAAAACACCAAATGGCTTATTACAATTAGGTAAAAGAATTTAAACCCACGTATCCTCAGAGCCAGCAAAAGCCCAATGCTGGACATGTGGCTGCAGAGTGACCCATACCTCCAGAGGAATAAACCCCTGAATAATGCTGTGGTATCCTGGCAGCACAAAGAACAGTAATTTGGGTGTCCTGGCTTTTAGATGCTGCTGTCTTGCCTGGTTGTTTCTAGGAGAAAATGTGGCCCTGCCCCAGGTGTCAGTGCATTGCCACTGCCTCGGATGGTCACCCTGTGCCCCGCTCATTGCCACTCTGTAAAACTCTCTTTCTGTTTAGTGTGGAGGGTAAGGAGCCCAGGGGTGGTAGCAGGAGCACTCAGGCATTTCCAGAATTGGTGTGCATGACTCTGGAGGGGCAAGTGGCTGGGGGAACATTGCATGTCTGGGGGAAAGTTTCTTCTTCTTCAGCTGGGTGCTTTGGAGGCAGCAAAGGGCTGGCTGGGCTCATGGGCACAGCCATGGGTGTGGGGCTGGCGTACAGAACTCCAAAGGCTCTGATGCTCTTCTGAGTCACCGTGCCTCCTCCTCCTCGCTCGGTAGTGAAGGAGAACCCATGGCTTGCCAGGTTACTTGGACCAGAAATTAAGGCAATGCCCACATCACGTCAGCTACACCAGTCCCTACTGAGGGCAGGCAGGGCCAAAACCCACACGGTTCAGGGCTGGGCACGAGTGGCTTTGCTCTGTCGTTTTGCTTTCACCTGCAGAAGCCAAAAGCATTAGTAACCCATGGCGGGGAGCACAGGGCAATCTTCCTCTTGGGCAACATACAGGCCTACACCAGACACTGGTGCCTGAGCTTGCTTGGGGTGTCTCACCTGGTTACCAAAGAAGGCAAGAAATCCTGCATCAAAACAGCACAAGCAAACAAACACCATCTTTCTCTGGTGCTTTGTAGGTGAATTACAAGTAAACAGCAATACCCACGATCAGTTAGACAGTCATGTTCAATGAGATCTATTTTAGAGATTAACCACCGAGTTTAAAACCCGTCAGGCTACTGCTATTTGGCTGGTCTCAAAATATCATGGAAATGAAAGTAATTAGGCTGCAGGTTACAGTAACTGCTGGGAAATAGAGGCAGAACAATGAAAGAAATGTTGACAAGAGGAATTTCAGCATGTGGCATAGTAAAAATCATTGGTTAACAATATACTAACCAAAACATCATAAAGAGTTGCAGTTTCTTACGGAGAGGTGTCCAGGAATCCATATTTCACTAAATAAGGATCAGCCAGTGTGAGTAGAACTCAGAGACAAATCCTCAAGTGACTGAATGAGTAAACAGCAACTGTTTCCACCAGTACGGCCTGAGCATATTATTTTTTTTGTTTTCCTGAAGGAAAAAGGATTAGGTTTGTGCAAAAAATTTTAAATGGCCTTTTCCTCCTGAAAATGGGATGTAATAAAGGATGTTTTAAAAAACATTCTCTTGTTCAGAAGAAGCAAAAGAAAAAATGTTGTCCATCCCAAGTCTGAGCTGCCCATCCAGCAGCTGGAGTTGATCAACAAAGTCCTTACCTTTCACAACAGAAAACAGCAGCGTGCCTGGCCCTATGCTCCCTCCTCTCACTCTCCCTAGGGAGGTTAGGTCATCAAAGCTTCGCTGAAATCTTGTTTTCCAGGGATTCTTCAGGCAGGTTGGTCCTGGAGGTAAATTGCATTGATTTCAAGATACAAGGACATATGGAAATTCAGAATATTGCACTTCCCTAGCTCCACTGTAATAGCCAAGTGTAACACTTCCAAGAGGTTCTCCTCAGAACCCAAATGGCATTACCAAGAGATACAGCATTATTTTGCAGTTTTGTCTGGAGTTACCATCACATCCCTCGGGAAATGCTCAGACAATTCTTCCAGTATTTTGCTGCTGATCATTGGCAGTTCCAGGTAGCAACAAGGGACTCAGGTGAGTGTCCCCAGGACCTAGGACCTGCAAGGAAAGGACACTGCCAAGGGCTTCATCATCCTGTATGGTTGTGGGGACTCCTGCCAGCTTCTCAAAACCAGACTGGAAAAGTACAAGCCTGAGATTTGTGACATCTACCCTTCTGCGTGTCTAATTATTTGCCCATATTTTGCATGGCACTACTAGGGAGTCCTGGGAAGCCTGTGAAATGTCTGCTCCTTCACAGCTGCTCAGGCTGGAGACTCACAGGGAGCAGGATTGTGTAACGCAATAAAAGCCATCCTAGAACAGCGTATGTCCGATACACCTGGATTGGTTTGCAAAACAGGTGTGTTTTTAGCTGGGCAGGGTGGATCTGGCTGCACCTTACATGTCGGGTGGCATCAAAGGAGGCATGAGGTTGAAAGTGGGTGAAGAAGACAAAAGGCAGGGTTGGGAGAGAAGCTTGGGTGGAGGACGAGAAGCAGGAGAAGTGGCAGATGAGAGGCTGGAGTGTGGGCCACAGCAGCGTTAGTCTGCACTCTGCCACACCACCTGAGGAATTAGCTGGAGAGCGAGTGTGGAGAGGTAGGTGAGAGTTGTGCCAGAGCAGAAGCATTTGTTGGATGCAGTGAACAAATATGCCACCCGTGCCCTGGATGTGTCCCATCACCAGGAGCCTGGCTCCACATCACCAGGGGCTTCCCTGCACCTAGGGGTGCCCAAAGCACCTTGGTGTCCTGCACCTCCGATCACCCAGACCCTCCTCAAAAGTTCACCTTCCATCTTTCTTCCCCAGGCTCAGTTTCCCTGGCAATGTTCCTTGGGAAAGGCAGCAGTGCTCACTCCTGTTTGGTGTGACAGGCAGCCCGAGCACAAATGGGGCACAACTGGGGCTCGTCTGGGTGCAAGAGGTTGGCAGGAGGCAGCAAAGGGATGATTCAAGGACTGGCACTGCCTGCTTCCACCTTGGGAGGAGACGGAGCTCTTCCACACACAGCATATCCCATCACCCCAACAGACTGACTTGTCCGGACCAGTCAGTGGCCTGTGTACAGCAATTAAACTTCACCAGAATGGTGAAGCCAGTCTCTATAAATCCAGATCCAAACCAAGTATTTTTTATGACAGAGGCCACAGCTTAATATAATTAACTGTGACTTACACGCTGGTTACTCTGGTGTGATGTCAGCTTCTCCACACTGTTTATTTTAATTAAAACAGAAATTGTAGGTCTTGAGTGCTGGTAATTACAGCCCGTGGACTCAATTTGCCAAAGCCCCTAATTAACCTGCTATGTGTCTACCTGACTTGAGGTGTTAGCTGAAACATGACTGGTGCAGTGGCATTATGTTGTCTGCAGTGATGGAAATACAGTAGGAAGACATGACAGGCTCTGTGATGGGGGATCCATATTTTAAGCTATTCTGCATGACATTCTTTTCACTTTTATGTAGATTACCAGTTTCCTACCTGAGACTTTGTAAGTGATAGACTAGCTGAGAAAATTGATTTGATGAGACGTACCCCTTTTTCAGGATAATTGCCTCCTGTATATGCTCAGCAGGGTTTGCAATTCAGGTATCTTTGTGGCAGCAGATTGCAGGAGGGCAGGTGGACGGGAAATAATCCTGTAAGGATGTCTTTGCCTGTGGAGAAAAGCCAGTCATCTTTCACCTTAATGCTCACAAATACTTCTGCCCAGGCCTGGAAGCTCCCTCTGCCTCGGGACACTTTATAATGCAAGTACTTCCCTCCCAGTTCATCCACAAACTCACATCATTCAGGTCCCTCTTTAATTTCCCATCTCTTGAGTGCTATCACATTTAATGTATTCATTCCCCCAGTCAAGGCTCTGCTTATTTTCTTGTTCCAGTATCTCCAAAGATACTCCAGTTTCTCCCTTCTTGACTTGTGCAGACTGGTCAGATGTTTCACCACCACTACAACAGGGAGTTTTACCATTGCCTGTAGTGGCCCAGATCACGGTCTGGAGATAGACATGCTGCCCTGCTTTTTCTGCACTCAAAAAACCACAGCTCTCTGTGAGCTTGGAGCTGCACTGACTACAAAGAGAATTAATTTAACCTGTAAAATATATACTTCCAAAACTGAGCTGCTTTGCACAGATCAGTCTCTGCAGAATTTGAACTTGTGTTTTTGAGGCAACATATATACCAGGTACAAATTAGGCAGCTAGCTACTTAGATTTGTCACTCCATTGTGTTTTCTTATAAATCTCCCCCCTTGCTCATTTCTGTCCTCCTTGGGCTGTGATTTTGCAGATAACATGTACCTGAATGATTATGGAAGTAAACAATGCAAAGAGATGTGCAGGGCCAATAGAAATGCAGTTCCTTATTGCAGGCCCTTGATGTACCTACCCATCCAGCTTCAAAAATCATTGTTTTCAGTTCAAAACTCTCGTCTGTACTTGAACTTTTAAAGGAAATCAGTCTGCTGGTTTAGGTACAAATGTGAGCCATGGTACCTCAACTTGCCCTTTAATTGGGTGACATAAATAATGCAAGACTTTGATTTATGGGCTATATATTTGAAAAGAGAAGATACTCTCCATCCAGTTTATACTAGAGAGATAGAGACATGAAGTCCTTTCCATAGTCTGCTCTTCTTTTCAGTTAGAAGTTAATAATGCAGGATATCAAAGTTCCTCTTAACCATTTTAAACCCTGTTTTCCACTGATTTCCCCTGCATTCTGTGTGGAGAAGGAGCACATTCCTTGTAACCTGTCACTGTTCAAAGCTGTTTTAATCCATGAGAGGAGAGCTGAGGGGAGGAGAGGGGGATGGAGGGGAAGGTACACTGGGTGCATGATACATGTTAGCCAACATCTCACAGCACATTAATCTTCACTCGCAAGGAGAGACAGGCCAGCTCCTCAGGGCTTCGCCACTATAACCCTCTCCTCCTCATTCATGAAGATAAATGCCCTCAGAGTGATCAGCCATCATGTATTCTTTATGCATGTGCCAGATGGCTGTCTTGTAAGTTAGCCAGGGAGAAATCTTCTCTACAGAGAGCAAAGAGGCATGATCGCTAGCAGTGAGCTTCCCACTGGTGTGACATCCACCCGGCTGCCCGTCCACCCCTGCAATTCAATGTGCTTTTGGGTGATGAGCTGGCAGGTCGTCCATCCTCACCAGTTGGGTGGAGCCGGGCTGGGGTAGCCCCATTCCTGCAGAGACTGGTACTGCTTCCCCATGCACCATCAAAGTGGAAGTGACAGGGTTTTCCTAAATCCATCCTCCAGAAGTGTCTCACACAAGGTTGGTGAGGAAACACCGAGGAGTAAAATGGGTGTGGAGCTTTCCGGGGCTTGAGGAACAAGCTGTGACAACGTGTTGCCTGGCATGATCTTGTGCTTGCTTTCTCTCTTCCTCTGTTCTAGAGGTTGGACTCTGGTGACCTCACATCACCCAGCAAAGTGACTGGTGTCACAGGTATCCACACTGATTCTGGAAGATGCTGAGCAGGAATTGCTTTTCCCATCTGCAGGGCTGTTTGGAGGGCAGGCACTGGTTCAAAGCACACTTGCACTGCTTTCCCCATGCTCCCCTCCTTGTTATCCCCATGAACTCACTTCCTTCTGCCTTTGACATACTCAAGCAGAGGCCAAAGCAGGGAAGCAAATAGTGCAGATGGAGTCCCAGAGCCAGCCGTGAGGCTGAACTACACCAGCACTTGCAATTCTGAACAAAAACCTGTCTGAGCATCCTATTGATCATTGCCCCCTCCCACCCTGAGAATCTCAATTGCCAGCAAGGATAACCTAATCCAGAATAAAACAGAGAATTAAAGAGAAAGAGATTAAGTTTGGTCCAACAGCAAACTCTAAACTGTTTGCAATAGGCACAAGTCTTCTTGTACAGGAGTGGAGTCTTTCTTTTCCTTTGAAAACTGAAGACCAAATTCCCATCCAGTGTCTCCATGATTTTGACCTAAATAGTTCCATATGTTAGAAATTGTTCTAAGTGATTATACCGCTGTTGAATGAAGGGAGAGACAGAAGTGGTAACACTAAGTATTTTTATTATTATTATCACTGACTGTTGCGAGGTTCTCACTAGAATGGGAAGCTCAGAGTGTCTTAAGCTGACATAAACGAAAAAAAGACCCATGGGCTCTCAGCATTATTTTGTGTCTTGAAGAAATACCCAGGGAACTAAGCAACACAATTAGCAGAACATTGTTAGATCATTTATAATGGAAAACCCACCAGGTTCATCAAAACAGCACGTTCCAGCTGTTCGCAGCGCGCAGGGTTAACCGAAGCCTTTCTCCCGCAGTGCTGTGGGACACTGCTTGACAGGATGGTGTGTTAATCTTCACATGATGTGCATGGAAATCACTGGGCAGGTCTTTGTGAACTGGATCAATCAGAGAGCAGCATCGGAGCTGGCTGCTTCCCTTGGCTGCCGTACACAGATATGCATGCCAGGGAGAAATAACTTTGTCCTAAGCTGCTAGGTATCAATGCATCAACTTGTAGACATGTGCTGGACAGCTTGAGGCAGAGAGTGCCATGAATCAGCCATATGGAAAGGGTTGTGTTTTCTAAATGGGAGCAAACAGCTCCACGTTCATATTGGAGCCTCAGTTCCCCGCTGAAGGCCAGAGATATTGATTTTTCTCATTTATCTGTGAGACCCATTGTTTTCCCACAGATCTCCCCATCTGCATGTGCAAGTACCTGGGGTGGTACCTCCTCCTCGCTGGGCAACTTGGGGCAGCCATTGCTCAAACACAGAGCCCCACTGCACTCTGACATAGACCAGTATGAGCTCTGGGATCCCTGGAGTCAAGAGGCTCAAACTCCTCTAGGTTATGGGTCAGAAGTCAACACACCAGTATATTTAGGTTGCAGGTTCCTAGCAGCAGGGACCGTTGCTTTGTTCTGTGCTCGGATAGTGTCCTGCCTGTAAGGCAGTGGCTCCAGGTTAGGGCCCTACAATGCCACACTAATTCTGTGAAATTAAATAATAAAATAGCTGCAATAACCATAGTAATTAGCACTTGCTTTGACTTGTTGCCACAGACCCACCAACCACAAACATTAGTCAGGGTTTATGATCATGTCTTCCAAGCTGCAAATGTTTGCAAAACACCTACTGTCTCTTCACACATGGAGCAGGGGGGAGAAGTCAGAAAAACAACTGCCTACAACAGATCCCATCACCCAGATTCCTCTGGGTTGCCAGTGTTTTCGTGTAGCTGTAAAAAGCCTCCCTCCACTTCAGCTCTGCCAGGTGTGTGGATGCTCACCTCTGTCAGGTAAAGTCCTACACTGCATCTCCTGTGGGGAAGCAAAGGAAGGATGATGCTCAGCTGGATTTCTTCTGTCTGTCATTGAGTATCAGCCACAGCATGAGTTAAAATAGGGGCATAATAGGATAAATGAAAGGGAGTGATTGAGAAGATGTGGGCGACGTGACAGACAAGCAAGCTCCTTGCATGTTGATGAGAATGGCTTTATCCAGGCGATGGTTGATTTCTTTTTGTGTCTTGCTTAAAGGGACAGCCTGGATTTCTCGAAGGATAATACATTGCAGAAAAATCCCATGTCTTCCCAGCAAATCAATTCTACATTCATTTAACCGAAAAAGCCCACAAGGCAAATTAAACCAAACAATTTCAAAAGCAGTCCAATATGGGACAGGAAACCTTCATACGAGTTGTCAGCCTAACACACAAAGGATGGGTCTATGAAAAATGGTAACCTATTATGAAACAACCTGGTGTTTCAGTGAGTTTTTAATAAACCAGAGCATCAAAACAATGGAAAGTCTGCCAGCACTCACAAACTACATGTGAGAAAGCCTCTTGCAGCCTGTGTGTTCATCTTTCATCAGAGATGCTTGCTAACGCCATCACATGATTCTGCTTTTATAGGGTATGCTTTGTACGCATGCATTATTCTCAGGCATTTACTGCGGCCCTGCAATTTGCAGAAGTACAGAACACTGAGCTCCGTAGAAGGAAGATGCGTAGATGGATTCGAAAGCAATTCTTGCTGAAGGAGCCTGAAGGCCTAGGTGTGTTTACAACCTTGACAAAGTTACAGAAAGATGAAAGAGAAGTGCCAAGAAAACATATAATTAAAGTAGCATGATGTTACTGCGCACTTATAAACACAGAATGAACATGGAGTACTTGTATCACGAGAGGTGACGTTCTGCCGCCACCAGCTCTCCCGTACAGAGGTCATCCAGACACAGAATGGCCACAACGAGACATCAAGACTGCTTCTGTGCAAGGTGCACCTGGAAAAGGAGTCCCCATTAAATTTAGAAAGGTAATTTGGAGAGTGCAACAATAATGAACTGTTTGGTTATGAAACAGAACACTCTGGAGGCAGTTTAAAGAAGGCGGTCCGGGTCAAAGCTGTTGTGATAGGAGAGAACTTTCAAATTGCTCATGGTTTAAGGGGACTCAGTGTTCCTTCTGATTTAGGAATCGGTTCCAGCTGGACATGGGCCAGCTTAGGATCCATGAACAGATACTGACTCGGGGGAGGATAGGAACTGGTAGCTAGGATTAGACTTCTCATGCCTTTTATCTATTATTTATCTTGATAGCGACAGCAACCCAAACCAGATAACTCTGAGGTAGATAGAAGAAGCCGTTCCACATTGAGGGATAAATCCTGGATTCAAGATTCTAGTCTGAACTGGAGCAACGACCAGTCAGAGGAAATGTTAATCAGGACCATAGTCCCAAAGGAGCCCAGTAGGTATCCCAGGCTACACTCTCACTAACCTCTCGCTAAAGCCTTTAGCCAGTGCTCCACTGTCCTAGCAGCTGGTGGAACTGGGCTGGTTTTGCCAGCTTTTAGCTCTCCCTGTGTCAGTACTTGACCCAAAATGATACTCTGGGTGGTTCCCAGCAGTGACAGCAAACCACTGAATCTTGTGATCCACTAGTGAAACTCACTCATATAGTTTTTGGCTTACACCCTCCTGCCACAGCACTTCCACCCCCTCAGCAATGCCCCTGCCACATGTCTGTCTACTCATCCAGACCTGGCCACTGCTGCAGCACAGGGTCCTGGAGCAGAACCGTGAGACTGTCCCTGCAGCCACAGCATGGCCATGGCCTTAAGGAGCAATGTGTTCCAATCCACAGCTGAGCATGGGGAGCCCAACCTCTCCCATGCACATGTCAGATGCCAGCCTTATAACCTGCTGTGGGAGAATCCAGAATTTGGGGGCTCGAGCAGTACTTGACAGGGAAGCCACCATGATGAGCTTGAAAGATGCAGGAGCTGTGCAAGCCATCCAGGCCCTGACAAACTCGCTGTTTTTATGGCTAAAGAAGAAGAGTGAGCTAGCTAATTGTGTATTAAATTGATTCTTTGTGAGCTGGACCTAGTTCTCTATCTTGTCACAGACTTTTTGCAAAAACTTGTCATTACCTCAGTTTCCCCTCTGTGAAAATACATCTTTGAGATACTGAGGAGTAAACAGTTTTCTTTCTGCCATTGGGAATGATAAAGTTTCTGTGTTCCTTATTCCCTGACTGGAGCACATACAGGTGATATCATGGGATCTATTACTTACTGTGGCCAGCAGTGTTACAAGGTGCTGTTAAAACTAGTGAGGTGCTCACATGGGGAAAAATCATACTCAGAAGAAATTAAAAGGATGGGCAAAGGAGTGGAGGGAAAGCTGAGACCATGGGGTGGTGATCCACTTTGCTGGAAGCACAACAAAGGACAGCAGTAGGGCCAGGAAACAGAACCTCAACCTCTTCAGGGCCAAGCCATCCTTCCAGCATGGGTCCAGATCTCTGCTGGGAGGTTTTGTGTCCATACCAATGAGCTCATTCATGCCCTAAATTAACCTGGAGATTTCCTGTTTCTGTGGAGAATACTGACAGCATCTTTCGTCTGGGTGGAGTCCCAGGTATTCTCTTGTCTCAGATGCCATCCAGAAACATCAGGGATAAGAGTGATACCACTGCTGAGTGGCCCTAGCTGTCATCAGTGATGCTATGACTATTCCTTGTGTGAGCAGGTTATAGCTAAGGCAGGATGAGGTGTGAGGGCTGTGTTTATATCACTGTGTTTTAATGAAGAAATTGGAGCTGCTGTCAGCACTACCCGTGGGTGCATCAGCTACAAATCAACACTTAAATAAATGAACTAAATGACGTGATGTCAACTCCATATTCACAGCAAACTACTTGGTCAGAGCACAGAGTGAGCACTTTGTAACACTAAGCCTATCCCCAAAATAACCCTCTGGGTAAAAGCCTGAACTAATTAATGAGTAGGCGTCCTGTTCTGAAAGGCAAAGAACTCAGGGGACACAAATGTTAATATTGAATATCACTGAAACTAATCAACACTAGAGATGTCTATGAAAATCTGAGTCTGGCATTCCTCATCCTCACCTCCCGCCACCCAAAGCTGCAGATGGCGAGGGAGCTACCAGCTGCTCCTCTGGGGTACCCAGTCCCTCTGCTCAGCTGGCAGCCCAGCCCTGATGGGAAGCTGATGGGAACCATCAGCAGGAGTGTTTGGTCAGCACCAGCCCCGGTGATGGAGCAGGGAGAGTGAGGCAGCTGACTCAGGAGCCCAGAGTCCTCCCATCTTTGAGAAGTGAGAGTCAGTGCCATCAGAGGTGACTAAGGCACAAATGTGGATGCCTGCAAGAGATGCTGCAGGCCCTTTCTCCCATCATCAAGTCCTCTCCTGGGATGTTGGGCTGGTCTGTCCCTCAAGCAATGCTGAGCTGTCCCAGTTTCTTTCCCAAGGGGCTGTTGCAAGAGGGTCAGTTTGCCCCCATGCACCAAGAGGGATTGCTCTGCCACTTTGGTGCACCAGCTGCTGGGGACAGGCTCTGCCATTGGTCTGGGAGGCCAATTTCTTCCAGACCTTGCTCATATCCCAGTCATGCATTGCCATCTGGACGTGTGATGGAGGTAGAATACTTCTCACTGCTCTTCTGGCCTCCTAAGCCTCACAAGGCTCCGGCTGTCTCACTGAACAGTGATATTTCTATATGTAGCAGTATGCTGGCTGGACTGGCACTTTTCTGCTGAAGGGTAAGAAACTTTGGCTAAAAATTATACTAATTTAGCCTCTTTGGCCTTCAGTTTAACCACTCAAATGTTCCATTTTAGGGAGGTGACAGCTGCTTTGATCTGCTTCAGTGAAGGTGGATAGAAAGTCTGTAGCTTGCTGGAAGGCAGCTGTTTTTCCACTGTGGCCTTCTGGGAAGATCTTGTGGGTAGGGGAAGCATTAGAACATAGGCAACACCTCACAGGACCTTAATTAGTAGAGGGAAACACCTTGATTGGTGTATTCTTTTACTGTCTCAGTCATTTAATATCACCTCTAGGTCTCACACTGCTTCTGCACTGTCATCAGTGCAGCTGTCCTGGATGCAGTTCCAGTCTGCTGGGGTGTAGAAAAAGCTGAGCATCAGTGTTGAAGAGCTAGAAAATACCCTTCAACTGCATCTGCATTTGACAGGGTGCTTCGCTGAATTTACACAGTCCCATTAGTTTTTAGTCTCTGTCCAAGGAAGAAGAGCTCTTCCATGGAGGAGCTCCATGAGTTTGGGTGCTGCTCTGTTGGCTGTAATTAAGTGCTATTTGGCTAAATGACCTTGTTCAATTTATATGTGATGCTTTCCTGGAAGGCTATTAAATGTGTGTTATTTTCCTAAGATAGAGGCTTTTGAAGCTATTCTGGTTTTTCATATAAAGATGCATTTAAGCAGTTGCAGTAAATAGGAGGATGAATGTTTTTCTGTGAGTGCTGTGTGAGGCCATCAGGGGCAGATGGAGAGTTCTCAGCACAGCTGGTTTTGTTTTTGGTGACTGGGTTTGTTCCTCTTACAGGGATTCTGCAGAAGCCCAATGTCTTTCATTAGATGCTTGTGCAAAACTGACCTAGTAATACAAACCCATGGTGCCAGGCAATCAGGGGCTTTCCATGAGTCCGTATGACATGAGAAATGCTATTTTGAGATGTCTTCTCTTCCTCCATCTTGTTTTCAGTGTCTTTAGGTCTTGAATGGTCTTTGTTCAGTGCCCTTTCTCCCGGCTAAACACATCTGCCATTCATGCAAAGCCATGCACAGGTGAAGACAGCTTAGGAACCTTCTGACATGAAGGAGACCCCAGGGCATCCAGATGGACTGAGTGTGGGTAGGCTGGCATATCCACAAATGTCCTCTGTTGAAGTCTTCCTCAGCTTCTGCAGTCCTTTCAGCTTACAGCACGGACAAACAGCAGTCAGCAATGCAGAAGAGCTGTGATCAAGACAGAGAGCAAATGGATCAGGCTGCTGCAGTTGCTCGTCTGTTGAGTCTTCAGCCTTTAAAATTAGGAACTATTAGCCAATTTAATTACTTTGGAGATGGCCAAAGCTGGAGTAATCAGCTGATTACTGCAAGAAGAAGCCATAGAATGACACCAGCCAGGCTTACTTCTTTCTTAGGAGGGAACTTCAAGCTCTCTTGCATGTTTAGAGATTGAGGGAGCAGCCTTCAGAGGAACTTGCACAGCTCCTTTTATTTCTCTATGTAGAAAAAACTGTGTAAGTTTGAATCACAAAATGCAGGGTGAAAACGGTGATGGATTATGGGGTCTGAGAAGGCATCTGAAATTGGACCCTGGCTCTGAAGTAGGAACATGACCAGTCCCCAGGCATCCCCAAATTTTGATGTGGGAAGAGCTGGTTCTGAAGGCTGCACGTGGTCCCCAGTTCTATTAAGGTCCAAATTGGTTTTAATTTTTTTTTTTTAATCTGAATACCACATACAGCCAACATATCCCTAACTTAGGGATGCTTTAAAATGGGGATCAAGTTCTCCTCTGTCACTGAGCACTGAGGAGGGATTCAAAAACTCAGGAGGAGCCTATTAGATATTTTAGGGCAGGTTGCCAGTTCTTTTGCCAGCACACAGACTACTACAAATTCTTACACGCACATACATAGTTCAGACTCGCCCTGCGCAGTGACACCCAACCGCATTTAATTCCTGTGCATACCATCTCTCTTGCCAGCCTCTTCTCTGACGATTTTTTCCTTGTTCTCAACAAACACCATACTAAATTCAGTCCCTGAGTTTCCATTAAGGATGAGCAAAGCAGAGCTTTAAACTCTGAAGCTCTTTTAACCCATTTGCTCCTGGATCAAAAAGCTTCTCAGTTTTGTTCCAACAAGTCCAGAAACTTTCCCCTACTGAAATCTTGGTGGAAAAGAAAAGAAGAAGGGGGGAATATAAAGGAATTAGTTTTACTAAGGTGGAGCTGTTTCTTTCTCTGGTGTGGTTTTACTTGCAAAGATGTTAGTTAAAGGAATGATGGTGAATACAAACTTAAAACTGATCTGATTCTTCTGTGAATATTCCTTTGTAGAGCACGCTCCGGCATATTCTGGTCTGTACTTGTGGTTGGTAGTTCAAGGTCCCATTAAAGAGGCTGACAGTGCAGCTCAGATCCTGCAGCACCTGCTCATGCCTTGGCTCTGAACATTTTTTCAGGGAAAAAAAAAAATCTACATGAATAACAGTAGGAAAAAAAGCTCCTAACATTCCAAGCGGTTTAGTTTTGATTTTATTGTTCATACTAAGAAAGGGCCTCTAGCTGGAGCACAGGCTAGGTGTGTCATCTGGCACTGATGGAGTTAATCGTGATCCCTTTTCCTATGGCCATCCACCACTGGGTGAATGCAGCAGCATTGTCCATGATCACAGCGCTGTGTTAAATGTGCTTCCCTTCCTGGAGCCATAATGTGAAATACTCAGGGCTGTACTAACAAAGACCTTACACTCCGTTTTGCGTGTGAAAACATGGAGCTTTTCCATGAGCAGTTCCTGGCCCCTCATGGCATCGTGGTGCAGTCTGTGCTTTTACAGTTCCCTGAGAGCTGCCTCAGCAGATCCACCACAAGCGCCTGTTTTCTAGGATTTAAAATTGGGCCAGAGAAAATAAAAAATCTCAATAGGCTGAAGCTTGGCATTTCAGGCTCATCTGGGGAATCAGTTTCTCACGTTGCGCCAGATTCTGGCATCTTCAAAGGGTGAATTTCTACTTCCTTGTAACTGAAACTGGTAAGAGTCACTGAAAGAGTGAACAAATCTGTAAATTAGCTTCAGATCAGACATGTTTTAAATTGAGCAACAAGCACCTTGTGTAGACATACATGAAATACATATTTCCCCAGATGAGAATTAGTTATTGATAAATCCACAAGGTGATGTAGCAACAACTTCCAGTGTTCAGTAAGATAAGAGCTAGTATTTAATCAACCAGAAGTAGATGAAATGGATACCATATAATAAGCGTTATTCTTGTGGACGTGCCAGCTCCGACCCAGCAATTTTAAATTGAAGCTTGCTGATGTTTTTCATCACTCTGATCTGGTCTGAGCTCTTCACTCTGGATCACTATTGCTTGTTACCTGTGAAATAATGAGGCTTCTGCTCTCTGGAGAATGGCAAAAAGAGGAGTGCAATCACTCTGCACAGTCCTGCTGTCCCCCTTCCCACAGTGGGTCCACACAGAGTCTCCTCCTGCTCCTTCAGCCTTTGCTTGCACCAGCCCTGCCTCTCATCCTCTCAGCCGTTTGGGGACAGACACTACAGAGGCACTTCAACTGAATGGATGTCATTGACTGGCAAGTGCAAGATTTTATAGCATCATTTGATCTTTTGATTCAAGCCTTTTGAAGAAATGACCCACTGATACAAGAATTGCCTGTTTGGTAAAGAATTTACTTCTCTCTTGTGACAAGAAATATCTTAAAGGTCTGCTTGCCTGCCCAAGTTTTGCTGTGCTGCAATTTCATTAATGCATATGTTTCACTGAAGCTCCAAAAGTGCTGCTGCTGGCAAGGTAGGAAATACATAGGCTCAGACCAACATTAGGTACACGGAAAGCAGAATATTTTGCTGCACAAATGCAGGGCATCTAGAGTTAGGGTTTGCACCTTGTGCCATTACTTTGATGTAGCCATACCGGAGCAAGGAGAAGAAAAAAAAGCAACGTAGATGAAGCTCACAGCTGACAGAGAAAATAAAAACACAGCTTGTGGTTGTGTGAACTGATCTGTGATAAAAATGTTTGCATAAAATTACATGCAAATGACTGGGAAGTACAAACATACCCTCAAGAAAGTCTGTTCCACTCGGGACCAGAAGCAGAAGTGCTGGAAATATAGGAAGAAAACCTGACCTCAAGAAAGTTACAGAATGAGGGTGTGAGCCTCTTTCAGCTGAAATCAGTGATAAACTCCCCAGTTATCTCACCAGGCATGGGATCACCCCAGGGTTTTGCAAACGAAGGGATTCTGTCTGTTTCTGAAAAATTTTAGGTAGACACCCAAATTGCTGTTGCTTTTATGGATCTTGCAGGTATATGAAACCTGTAGAAGTGCACCTCATGGGGAGTATTTCTTTGGGTCCCCATCTGCCTATTTGGAGGTGGAGGTGGACATTCAAGGTACAGCAGAGGCAGCATTTCCAGTGGTCTGCCCCATTCACTTTGCCAAGATTATTCTGGGTCTCAGAATTCATAACTCCTTTGGGGAAAGGGGACAGCCCCAGCCAGTGTGACTGTAAGCTCCAGATCAGTGCTCACCTACTGCAGGCAGCTGCTCATGTTGGTGTCTCTTGCCTGTTTCCTGAAGGAGACTTTGCCGTTCTGACATTTTCTCTCCATCATCCTTCCTCTGCAGGTGGCTTCCTCTGTGCAGTGCAGGCTGGATCTTGCCTGCTTGTGCACTAAACCACCTGACTGAGCAACCACCAACTTAATCAGGGTCTTCCTGAGGTAGTATAACATATGGACATACATATTTTTAGGGATCTGAGACGTCAAAGATATACATATGTCACTGTATGTAAATAAAAAATTAGTTTTCACCCTCATTTTAACCAAAGATAGGAAAAGTAATAATTATAACTTAAACAGCATTGATGCAAAATCACAACAGCATTTTGCTTATCTGATCTTATCTTTCCTTTGATGGTCTGGGTTGCACAACGATTACAGCTAACTCTGCAGAGGCTGGGAGATAGCGTAATACTGCTCATAAAGGTTATCATCTCGCTGCTTCTCATCATGGCCACACTGCTGTTAATAACCCAAGCTTGAGTTTAAACAGGAATACTTATCTTTAATATATATTTCCTGCTCCCATATATTCCAGGGAAAAGCATTGAATTTATTGGCAAGAAGGACAAACAAAAACAGATTCTCCAGAGATGTTAAGCACATATAAAAATCCAGATGTTTCCAGCAGCAGGATTGTTGGTTTGGGGATTTTTTTTTTCCCTTTCTTTTGGTGTCTGTTTTCCTGCCAGGCCTACAGGAAAGCACACACAGAATGAAACTTCTCTCCAGTGGTAGCTTTGAGGAGCAAGCTCTACAAACAAGAAAAAACAAACACAGTCCGAATCAAGCATTTTCCTTCTTTGTCATTCATTCGACTGCTGCTGCCAAGACCCAGGCTTGTACCTGGGGTAAGAGATTTTCCTGTTTCTTTCGAGGCCCTGCTTGTGTGACCCAGGGACTTCTAAGGCTGGGAAAGGGGGGGGCACGAGGGGTTGTCTCATCCCACAGATCCTTCCTGCAAGATGTCTAAGTGATGACTGCTTATTGATCCTGAGCCTGCGTGTGGCGATAAAGTTGTGTTTGTTGTACATCTCGCTGTGGCCAGGGCATCCTTATCTCTGCTGCAAATCGGGGGCGATACGGCTTCTGCGGGTTCTCAGGGAGGCTGGAGAGGGAAAAGACCTTGTGCTCAGGACTAAGGAATTTCCCTTATTATCTGATTAATCTTTAGGACTTCCCTGCCTTCCTTCCCCTCATCTTACAATCACACTGTGTATAGGGCTGGAGGACTCCTGGGAGTTTGAAGGACACGCTGATTTATTCATTGTTACATTACTGCATTAATGAAGGGCAGCAGTCTTTCCAACTCGGTGGGTTCTCTAGACTTGATAAAACTTGCATGAAAACACTGGGAGGATTGCTCTGCTACTACTCCTCTGCTTCATTAAATGGATGCTGTATTAGGTACTCTGCAAAATATTAGAGCAATTAGTGATTTACATGTATGTAAATTTGATAGTGACCTGCGATAACAGAATGATACTATAGCATCTTGCTGATGCTACTTTTCTTCTCAGAGTGTTATTTCCCAATATCTTACTCCATCCTGACCTAGCAGTAATGAAGTCAATGAAAACTTTTCTTTTGATGTGAGAGGGAGCAAGAAAAAACTCACCCTTAGATTCCTTACACAAGCCTGGCTCTCATTAAAGTTACTGGAAAAAAATATATGTGTCCAGTTTGCAAACGGAAATTATGTTGATTGTCCCTTCTGGCTGTAACAAGAAAAAAAAGACAAAAAAGAAAACCAACCAAACACAACCAAGAAACAACAAGCAAAATAATTTAGGAAAGAGAGTGCAAGTCCAACAAAGAATATTTTTCCAGTGTATTAAGTAAGGACCATGTATTCCATGGTTGTGCTTACTGCTCAGTAGGGGAACTCATTTTCAATGAAGGATAGCAAAGTTAATCCTGTTCTGTTTTCTTTTGCTTACTAAAAGAGCTGAAAGGCAAGCATTTGTTAATTGTATGTACAGAAAATGTACATGCAGAGCTCAGTTTAATCCCCAAGGTTATAAAGATTCCAAGAAGAACGGTTAAAATTAGGAGGGGAGAGATTCCCCTCTTATTTTTTTCCTTTTCTTATCAAAAAAAAATCAGATTGTGTTGGAAAAACAAATGCTGAAAACTATCCTTCAGTCACACTCTATATATCTGGGAGTTTCTGTAAATTCAAAGTATCCTGTTTGATTGAGCTCTGCAAAGAAGTTCACTGATGGGAGAAAGTGTCTTTATTATCTAGAGAATTTTTTTCTCTGCTACTATCACTTGTTCTGACAGCAACTCCGAAAACATTGTTATTTTTCATCCAAGTTTCTTCTGGAAGAAGGTAAGATGGGTTGTCTTTAGACATGGTGCTGTTGCCTGGTCGTTAGACTTAACAGAGCAAGACAATCGGTGGTCATGTTACATGACAAAATGTACATATTCTGCCAAGCGTATTTGCCTGGTATAAAAGGCATCTTCATGGCAAAGACCATGGTTTGCTCTCTGAGCAGTGACTGGATGCTGGCACAGCCCTCTCGCCAAGCACACCAAGTCACACACAAGCAGTAAAACTGATATTTGCAAAACTGGGAGTTTCAATGTAAGGCTCCAAAGTGAGCAGTGTAGGTAACTCATTTTCCAAACACGTGAGTGATCCATCCCCTCATATTTGCACTTTGGGGGCACGGGAGACTCCTTTAAAGGCACAATCTCGTTTGGAGGTTTTTTTGCTAAGACTCAATCCAACAGCCATCTCTGGTTCTTTCTTTGTTGACAGAGCACAGTAAATCTCACTTCTCCCAGCCATGGGTACACAGTGACCTCTTCCCTAATTTATTTTTTTTTTAATTGCCTCTGCAGTTGCAGTAGCTAAGCCCCCCTTGGGACCCTGGGAAGTCCTGCTGCTTCCTTGACTCATGCAATTCCCTCGTGCAATTGTTTGTAAGACCAAGGACAGGCAGCCCTCAGCACAACCCCCATGCTGTGCATTGGCTTCTCCCTTTGCAGATGAGTTTTAGAGATCTCAAACAACTGCATGACTTCTCCCCTTTGTTTTTAAGAGGAACTAGTGTGTTTACATGTCCAGAGACATTGACAGGCATTGAGTCATTTCAAGAGTCAATCTAAGCCTTCCAAGGAAGGTTAGCAATGGTTATTAAAGCACAGGATGTCAAAAGGTTGGTGTCTACATCTGAGATGAAATCAATGGACATTAGACTGAAAAGGCCCAATGTTCTGGGGAACTGCATGATTCCTGAAGAACAGGGGACTGCTGGTATCTTGCTGAAGATTTTTCTTTAGGTCATGGGTTTTCCTCTGTGTTCCCCTCTCAGTTAGCCCTCAGAACTGGTCTATTTCCATAGTAGAAGAGCTAAACAATGGGAAATCCAAGACTGGTCCACTATCCTGCAGGAATGAGGTTACAGATCTTGCAGAGGCTGAAAGACAGACAATATTGCTTGTAGTGGTTTATGGTGCTGCTTCTCCATGGCACACCCACACTGTTGTTAGTAAACCAACAGGAGAAAAAAGGTCCCCAGGTTGCCTGTGTCCCTTACTCCCAATAAATTTGTTTTGTTTCTTTAAGCATGTAACTAAATTAGGTAGTTAGATGTGTGGTTTCTTTGTGATTCACCCTCAACATGCAGAAGAAGCAACATCCACAGACAGAGGCTGGAGCTCAATCTCTTTAAGCATTTATCACGACAGTCAAACTGAAGAGAACAGCCCAGGAGACTGGTTTCCATCTCTGCAGTGCTGCTGCTGGGTGGATGTGTTTTCATTAAATAATTCATGCCTTCATAGAGGTAGAGACCCCTTTACCCTCCAATTGACTTCGGTATTTTTTGCCAAATTCATCTAAGCTTTTCACTCAGTCCAGGAGGAGGCAAATCAAGTCCCACTGTAATTCTACAGGACCATCTCATAGGTTCTTCTCATTATCAAGAAACTTTGAAGGGAAATAAGTAATTTCCCCCTCTTTGGCTGACCAAGACTTGGCTTGTCCACGGAGACAGCAGCCATGGTCAGCTGGATATGAGAAAGGGAATAGTTCCTCCTACACACCCAAGGACCACACTCTGACCTGGTGAGTGAAAGGAAAATATGGGCACTTGGGAGAACTGCATGGAGACCACCTTATCCAGAGGCAGAATCAGAGCCACGCTGTGGGTGGGAGCTGGAAGACAAACTGGAAGGGAGAGGGAGAAGAACACAGCAGGAAGAATAAGAGGGGGTGAAAGGTTCATAAATCATTAAAATGGAGCCTTCTTATTCCCTCGTTGTTGACTATTGGCACTGCAGACTGGACACAGGCATTTGGCAAGGCTCTGGCTCTGGGAGACACACAACAGGGATCTACCCCATGCATTGCACACACTGCAGTCCTCCCACCCACAAAACCTCTCCGGGGCCCTCTCTGGGTTTATTTCAGCTTGGAAACCCACCATGCCTCTGATGTCATTCCCCACTGAGGCTGGAATTCATTTCAAGTTGAGTGGTCCAGCCCAAAAAGCTGATTTTTTTTTTTTGTATATACGAGGTAAATCTATGGTTCATAAAACAACACGCAGGATTGAAGTGGCTAGAGACTAAGTGATAAACTGATGCCAACTATTTATACAATTGGTTCACAAAAGGGATTTTTATTGATTGAATGCATCATTTTTTCCCATTATACTTTTGGGGCTACTTAAATCCACTTTGCTCCATAGGCTGAGGCTCCACATATTGCACAGAACTCAAGCGTGGAGACCAGGAGGAAAATCAAGAGCCAAGCCAATTAATACACACAGCCTCATGTTTATTAGATGCCTTTTGAAACTACTGCTTGTTACTTTTAAAGAAAGACTCAAGGCTTAGTCATACAAACACTCTGTCTGTGAAACCACTCACAGTCTAGGAGTGAATTATTAGTTTTACTTGCATGCAAGCTCCATAGAAGCATTTGCTTCATGGCAATTGATGAAGCATTTCAGCATGTCTGTTTTATCATCAAATAGAAAGAATCTGAGAACATTTTAATGCCCACAAGAGCCTTTGTCAATAAGTGAATGTTTTGTCCCAGCAATGATAAAGACCTCCTGTATAGCTCTTGTCTAGGACTGGGCTTTGAACTTCAAAATTAACCAGTGCTGATAAATAGGAAACAATAGGTTACAGTTTGTAGCTCACATTAAATCGTTCTCTTGGGGTTTTTTATTGTTGTTTGTATGTTTTAGGCAGGGATAAATATAATGTTTCATCAAAGTTGAGGTCACAATTTGTTTATTTATTGGGGGTATTTTGCACTTTGCATTGCAAGCTGCTGCGACTAAAAGAAACATGGGTTGGCACGAAAAGGGGAGGAGGAGTGAGGGCTATAATGGAAGAAATGTTACCCAATAATTAAAATTCAGTGGTACTGTAAATCCTAAAGGAAACAACAATGTGTCTTTGTGTACAATTAACTCTGGGCTCCAGTTCATGATAAAAATTCTAGCTTGTAAAAAGCCCTGACCTCAATACCGACAGCTCAACAGAGGTTCACAGATCTGGCTTTAAAAAAAACAAAACAAAACAAACCACAACACAAAAAAACAACTTTCACAGAAGGGGAACAAATAATAGCTGGACTTGGTCCGCTAAATATGCTCTAGTTATTCAGGGTGGTTGAAGATAAGAAGATACAGGAGAAGTAGCAAGGGGAGTACTGTCCCGTAGCTCAAAGAAAAGTACAAAATATTGTTGGGTGTCTAGAGAGAAAATTCACCCTCCCCCTCTTGTTATCCCAATCATACATTCTGTGGGGCACCCTGTGTGTTAACAGCAAAGTCCTAGAAAATCTGTTATTATTAGTTTAATACATTTTTTTTTTTTATTGTTAACAAAGCAGACAAAACGAGTTGTTCATTACAGTGAGTGACTGACAGGGAAACATGGAGGACTATTCATTAAGTAATTACTACTTTTAGGCAGAAAAAGTTACTGTGCGTAGAAGAGGGGGAAAGCAGTACAAAATCAAATTGTCTATTCTTTTTTTGGTGGCTTTGTGTGGAGGGAGTAATGTCTCATGGAAAAAACAGTTCTACAAATGTCAATCAGTTTGACAAGCAATTATCAACTTTAAAATAAGGACATAGACTGTGGGTAGAGTACCTCGGCACAGACTACCTCAGTCTCCATGCAGTGTAATGGTGGAGGGAGTGGGACTTGTCCAGAAGACTGCATCTGCAGCTTATTTGCAAACCTGTAGAAATAAGATCAAACCTCATCAGATTTTCTAACCAACTACAGTTCAATTTTCAGAGGACTTTCTTTTGTTTCCCACCATTTCTAAAGAAGGTAGGACAGCACAGTGCCTTACGGAAGGCCGATGAATTTTAAAAGGTGTTTTGGAAATATTTTTTGTCAGAGCTCAGACAGGCTGGATTCATACTTAGGTTTGTGGTGTTTTTCTGCGGCAGTGAATTCAGCAGTTGTAGCAGATGCTTCCTCCAAAGGAGGTGAGAAATAGGATTGTCAAAAACATTTAAGTGTCTGAAGCCCTCAAATCCCACCTGTAGTGTTTGCACCTGAATCCCTTTAGTTCTCCCTGCACAGACATCTACAATTTTTGCCATTATTAAAATGTCCTGTAATCCATTTGGGGGCTTAAATATCAGACATGCCAGCTTTTCTTCCTTGCACTGGAAAATAGGAGAAAGGTTCTCTATCTACCCAGCACCAGGCATGGGTAACAAAGTCCTCAAAAAAGAGAGCTGTGGCTTGGTTCTGAGAGTAACTTACATCCCCTTGGTTTCAAGAAGAGCTGTGAGTGCTCAGATGCTTTGGTTGCAGGGCTATTTATTAGTTGCTTAAAATACAGATTAAACAGAGATGTGATCTCTCTGGTTGTGGAAAGCTATAAAAAGAAACAATTCTGCATTTCAACCGCTGTCTTTTGATCCTTAACCATAGGTGGGTTTAGGAAGGAACTTGCTTGTGTACACTGCAGGGTGTTAGCTCTTGGCATCTGGATGGCTTACAGAAGGAATAGAGCGGCCTCCACCAGAAGTAGTTGTTCACGGTAAAAAGGAAAGGAAGCTTCAAATGAGTGGAAGTGTGGAAAAATAGCACTCTCATGCAAATCATCTTTACAATGAAGAACTCCATCTGCTCTGGCCCTGTGCATTTGAACGTATTTTATGCCACTCAGGGGAATATATCCATGAAGATTCCCTGGGAAATTGCTTAAAAACGTAAGTCCCAGGCTTTTGTATGTCTACACATATCCTTAGAGTGTCACTTAACTCCATTGTCACCTCAGCCACAAAAAGCCATTGAAGCTGGTGGGATTCCTCAGGAAAACATTTCCAAGGAGAAATGTCATCGGCATTTGGTCCATTTTAGGGAGAACAGAACAGGAACACGGGAACTCATGATCCAGGCGGTTGCGCATGCTGAAAGCCAGTGACAAAATTGACAACCAGTGACATAAATCTTACTGATCCCAGTGGGGCAACAGCAAGTCCTTAATCCCCGTGTTGTTTCCAAGCTTCCTGTTTTGAAATTGCCATAATTAAATTCTAAAGACTGAGAGAGCACCAAACAAGTTGCCAAGTTTATGTCAAGCTTTATCAGCTGATCTCATCATAATCCGGTAAATAGCATATCATGAACATCAAATCTAATTAAATCCTCTTGAGATAGGGTTTAAAAAACAGACATAAACAAGAATCAAACATTTTAAACCTGCCATTGTACAGTCAGAATTAATCCGCAGGGAGAAGTGAATTTCCTTGGAATCTGGACAAATGAGCCTTCTATGTTCTCCTTTTCCAGTGGCTCACGCTCTCTCAGGCACACACAGTCGGAGGGAAAATGTGGTTACTTGCAATGGGTCTTTACTTGCAATATAGATTGCGTGAAATGCATTTCTAAAGTCTGTCTTCTGGACTAGAATACAGGATTAGGCTGAATAAAGGAGACATATTTTATTTATGTATTTATCTCCGGTATTCTCAGCACTACTTTAGGATCTGTCCTTTTGTAAAAGAATGTTCTCTAGCCACGGGAAGCACAAACTAAAACAGCTCTTAATGTGAACTCAGAAAGGCAGCAGTGAGTTTGTTGTTCTTAAGTCAGTCTCTTGATCATCACATTATCTGCCAGGCACCTTTCGAAACACATCTCAAAGGCACCATAGGTGTCTGAGTGTGTGCACGAGCCCCTAGGGCTACACCTAGTCTGCTAGTAAATTAAACAGTGGCAGGTAATATTCCCAAGCATTGGAATTTGATAGTCTATATTGTAAAATTCCTAGAACCTGCCCTGGCACATTTTTGGCCTGGATCAATTAGCGTTCTCCCACACACACCCCAGGAATTCAGGAGTTAGTGCAGCCAGAGACTATTCCCAAGAGATGCCCTGTGTTCAGTCATCCCGTGCAGTGACTAGAGGACCTTAATGACATGGACATGGCTCATTCCAGGTCAGTTGGTCTCATTGCCAGAGAACGGCCCTAACAACACCTAATTTTCTAATAAGAACTGTTGCCTACATGCCTGTGTCATAGCCTGTATCTGCTGTATACTTCATCTCGGTATCAGGGCTTTATGAAAGGGCAGTTCAGGACTTTGTTGGATAACTTTATGAACTACAGTTTTTCTCCACTTGGGCTGCTGTCAAATCCAACCTTTCCAATAAGTTGCATTAGGTTATAGCAGAGCTGAATGTGGTAAACAGGCTTCTTTGTTCCCATCCTTCTTTCTTGATATGAACTGACACATCTCTGATCTCTCTGAAAACCAGCAAGCGGTTGATGTTTGCATCTCTTGCAACCCTTTGATAAACTCATTCAGAAGACCAGGAATTCACACCAAGCAGTATCCTTTCAGTCTGGCATAACAGCTATCCTTTCACCTCTAGGACTAAGATAAAAATCAAAGCTCTGAATGGATTTGCCTCAAGTGAACAGAATAGCCCCTCTGGTGTGGATTCAACCTATCTAGCTTTAGGCATCTAAAATATAACCTTGCTTTCCCAAGGCTTCTTTCCCAAGAAGATAATTCCACCCACCTCAGACCTAACTTGTGCTCCTCTAACATAAGGAGTATAGGACAGCAGTAGTCACCATTTCGGCATTTCAAATTATTTACTTTTACCTGCAAACGTGCAGTACTTCTTGGCCTGCCTGCTTTTGACAGTGACTTTCAAATCTTTTACAAACCTCACCAACTTTTTCCTGTATTTTCAGAGGAAAATAAAATGAAAATTAACCAGCTTTTCCCCAGTCATCACTTCTAATAGCAAAAACTGCTGTCAGAGTTCCAGTCCAAACCTGATTATAAATGAAGTTTCTGTTCTTCTCATCTGAGCTCACTACAAAAAACCTTGGGTTTCACAGCACCAGGGTGACCCTGGCTGAGAAAGTGAACCAGCTCCTTGCATAGCAACTGTTCATCATATTTGGTTCATTATCATAATTGTAATTTCACCTAAAGTAATGTTGACTGGTTCTAGTACTTACTAACTTCACAGATACCACCAGGATGCATGAAGCACTAAGAAGTTCTTCTTGTGCCCAGGCTTTAAAGGCACTATCCTATATGTTGTGATCATTCAAAACCTCATAGCAAAGATGGATGATGGAGAGCTCAGCCCTTACTTCTACAACACAAGAATAACCACTTAAATTTACCTCCTCACCAAGCATTATCTGCAAGGTTCCACAGCTTCCATCCATAGGGAAGGATGGACAGTTTGTACCTCTGGCATCTGAAAAGTGCTTAAAACAGGAATTTTCTTCCCTGTTCAGTGACTTCATTCCTTAAAAGAAATTTATCTGGGTTGCAGAATCTGAATTTACCTGCCTTTTTGTGATTGGAAGTGCTTTAGTATCAGATGTTGTTCAAAACTTGCAATTTGTGATACTTTGCAATCTTGTAATACGGTGACTTTCCTGGTCCCCACCTGTTCTTCCTTCCTCTCCACATCTCACTCACACTGCAGTGTGAGAGGCCTCACGGAAAAGCAGGTGAATTAAAGGTGCACTATTCTAATGGATACGCTGAGAACGATGGGTGGGGTGCCTCACTCTTACTGCGCAGCACATCTTTATGCAGACTGTGCACTAGAAGAGCACCCATCGTTCTCAGCGTATCCATTAGTATAGTGCACCTTTAACTCCCCCGTTTTTCCATGAGGTCCAAAGTTCAGTATGCAAAGGCAGCTTCAAAACGAGATGTTGCCAAGCTTATTTACCCACAGCTAATGACAGAGAAACAATAACAACCAAGGAAAAAAATCAATTCACCCGGTCATTTGGCAAGGAAGGAATGAGCTTTTCCTTCTTTCCAACATTTTGCTTTAGGTCTGGAGAGAAAGGTCTACTGTGTTCAATGCAACTAATACTGTTTATGTTGAGTATCAGAACAGCCAGAAAAGCCAGTGACCTGTGTTGTTATTTAAGCAAGATAATATTTAATAGCTTTAAAAGGAAGGAAACTTTAATCTTGGAAGATCAGAGGTTATCACAGCAAAATATATTATCTGCCAGTGTTATTATTAACAGCAATAAATAATGGTAACACCTTGACAAATTCAGTTCACAGCGTTAGCTGATCACTTTTTTACTAACTTGGTCTTACAACCTCTAGGCTGAGCCTATAGGTTACTTAAGCATGAAGTCATTTACCAGCTGTGCATCCGTATCTGCACTACCTTCCGTCACCATCATTTTAATACCAAGTCAAGGACACAGGATGAAAACTATGCCTTGGCACTTCTTTCTTTGCTGCAGCTTTGATGCCTGGACAGTTGTTATGCCCTCAAGGTTCTTCTTTTTCTCAAAGACACCCTTCTTCCAGGGACTCCTTCATGCAGGGATGTATGTGTGGTACCTAAGGGACATGTCCCAAGAATATCAACATCTTTTTGATTCTTTTCTGTACAGTTGTTGGTGATTATACCTTTCTGTTCAATGCACAGGATGTTTTACTTCTTGGCAAGTGATTAAATTTCTACTTAAGATTCTGGTGGGTCTCCATATTTTGAAAACAGAGGTCAGCACTGAAGTTTTATCTAAGCTGTACATTTTCTCTTGGGGCTTTGGAGTTGAAACTCATTCTTGCGTTTAATTTAGAAGTAGAGTTAGATGCCCTATGCAAGACTTTCCAATTACTCCAGTAAGGATCCAGTGATCACAGCTACTTTGCTCAGTGAACACAAGCACAAAGTGGCACGGGAGGCAGTGTTCACTCCCTTTCACTTCACTTGCCTGTGGAAGCATCACTGGTGCTAGTTGTGGGTGATCCAGCTGACACTGGGAGAGGGGAGAACCTGGATGTACCCTCTGCTGCTTGCCCCTGGCACTCTGTGTGATGTTTGCAGCCTCTCCTACAACCAGTGTGGGGCAGACACAAAGGCCCTTCCCAAGGCCCTTCCTGCGAGGGACCAGGTACGGCTCCCAGCAATGGCAGATGGGGTTTGCCTGCTCACAGAGCGTGGGCTGAGTTCTGTCTTCCTTTAAAGAAAATACCAACACGAGGTGCTTGGCTTCAGGCGACCCTTGGAGTAGACCATCTTAGCTGGGTATAGACATAGCCCTTTGGCCCAAGGTGGAGCAACATTTGCTTCACTTGGATATTCTGGAGAGATTCATGGGAGACAGAGAGAAACATGCCAGAGAACACAGATGCGGCACCTGTGACTTACTGGCAAAAAAAAAAGCCTTCCTCATAAACATAAAGCTTGGAAAAAAACAGTAGTCTCCTCCAATAACTCTAGCATGCTTCTGTTTGGTTTCATTTCTCCTGTAGTCAAAGTAGAAGAGCTTTTATGGCAATAATCTCTCCTCTCACTGCAAAGCTCCTACCTGGTTTAACCTGGGCATTCATTCCTGATTAGAAGAAGCCCAGTGAGGAGCTGAAGAACAAGATGGGAGGACACCTCTTCCAAAGCAGCTTTTAGTCAACAGAAAGTGCAGTGCTGTTAATGTTATTAGTGGTATTAAGGCAATTGTTCCTTCTCTTACTACCTGATACCAGCTGTCTGGGGCATTAGTCACATTCAGTAACTCATTATTCCAGGCCTGAAAAAAAAAAAAAAGATAGAAACACAAGAAACAAGAGCAAAGAGAAATAAATTATATTGTTTCTACTTTTGAGGAGCAGACAGGTTAAGAGGCCCAGATTCTGGAAAACTCTATTATTCGGTCTTCCTGGGTAATTCCAGCCCACCTAGCGAAGCCAGGCATTCTGTCTGGGTTTCCAAATAACCCCAGGCAGTGAGGGGACTGTCCTGACTAATCCTGCCCTTAGCTGCAGTTCTGATACTGCCCAGTTTAGTAGTAGTTTCAGTGAGCTAGGACAATATGAAGATATGAGAACCAGCCATCCTTCCATGAAGCATTTAGGTGATAACACTGATTGCATCAGCATCTAATTTACAGTCAAGTACTAAAAGAGCTGTCTCTGCCTACTAGGTGAGTAAAGAAAGATGTAATATAGAGTTCTAGGTAATACAGTCCCAGAGACACCTTACTGCAGCTTCACAAGATGAAGTTTCAAAGACTCAATATAGTATTTTTAAATAGAATTGCAGGAGACTGCTGACTGCTATGAAGAGAAAAATACATTTGAATGACTGATTTGCAATATAGTAAGATTGTTTACCAGAAGTTATTATGTCATGTTAACTAACATGTCATGGCTGTTCCTCTGCTGTGTACCATGGCTATCAAGACCTTCACACAGGTTGCAAGGACCTAGAATAGACAACCCTGTTCCAAGAACAGATGTGTCATTTGAGCTAAAGAGGACTCAGGCATGACCCTAAGGCATGACCCATGATTAAATCTGGGTGCTGATGGCAGTAGAGGGCAGTAGTGTACATCACCCCTAATGTGTACCAAACCACAGTGGTCCTGCTTGACAGTGACCATCTCCTGCTGGCCTGAGGAACAAGATCAATAGCAGCTTGTTTGTCCTCCAGAAAACACTCTGCCACTTGATGTATGGTTAGATTGGGGGTTTTCTTTTCATGCAGTGTTTAGCACCCCCGATGAAGACTGGGTTTTTGGGTAGTGTCAGCAATCTTGGGAGTAGATAAAACATCTGCAACTGTATGATCCCACCACTCGTGGATGCAGGGACTCATTTTGGCATCCTCATGGAGAGCTGAGCTCTTCTGACCCAAATGAAAAGGCAACAGCTGGGAAACTACCAAGGACTACTGATGTAAATGCAACAGCTCCGGGCTGGAAAACAAAGGACAGGGAAATGGAAGGCGAAGCTGATGAGCCATCCTCAGTATTAGCCCTTGTCGTTCACTTTTCCCTCCCGAAAAGACTTAAAGCCTCAGTGGCAGCTGTCAATCTCACCTCCCCTGCAAGAGGGGGTTCAGTTAAGTCGGCCCTTGAGTGGTGTATCAGGGGAGGATGGCAAGAGATTTTTTCTTCGGGATTTTTAAGTAATAAAAGAAGATCCTGTGTCTTTAACCTTCAGGATAACCTTGTTTCGGTTTGGTTCTCCTTGCTGGACTGCTCCTTGATGAGCTTTTTATGCCTGATTAATTAGCACACTGAAGGAAAGGGGCGGGGGAGGGGGGGGGTGCTGCTCTGTTTAGCAGCTTGTGCCTCCTTCTGACTAATCCACTACCCAGCATTACAGCTCCATAGGGTCTGCAGTTGCCTCTCTCATGCCTCTGTTGTGGGGTATCATTACTTCTTTCTACTTTTTGATTGTATTGCTTCCTATTGATTTAACCACATCTATTGAGGGCTAGCTGGAGACTAGATTAATTTGAGTTTTTAGGCTTTATTTCTCCACTACCACAAAAACTTTTCAAAGGAGAAGCAAATGTAGATGCAGGAGTGAGAGGTTCAGATTTATGGAGCATTATCTTCCAAAGAGCCTCTTTTTCAATGTTATTGATGACAAGAAACCATTTTTTTAGGAAGATAACTTTGTGTATGCTTTTATTGCTAGTGTGTGTGCAATCAAGAGAATGGGAAAAGCACTTTTTGTGGTCCTTTACTTTTTAGAAATATGAACCCATAATAATACAACACACTAAATTATTCTATGTCCCAGTGTTCCCGGGGGGGGCGTGGAGGAAATACTGTCCCTCTTGGTAGATCACTTTCAGCTCTGCTGATAATAAGCAGTGGATAAAAGCTAAGCACTATTACTGATAATAAAGATAAAGGCAGCCTTTTGCTCAAATATTTTTTTGTCTAAATCTGGAAAAAGTCAAACTGCAAATCAGATGCAAGTGTACAAGAGAAGTCCTTGGCTGCTAGAACCGGGGGAGATGGTGGCTTAGACACTTTGTCATTCTCTAGAAGCTATGGGACAGTCAGGTGCAGTTCACTGGGAAAAGGAATGGAATGAGTCCCCTTGAGGCAGCTTGTTTAGTGTGTACACTCCTGGTCATACAACGCAAGACCAGCCACGAGGCTGCATTGCCCTCTTGCCTTTCCTCTCTCCAGGTCAGCTGAGGGCTTTGCACTTGATCAGACATGAGTTAATGACTTTATGTAGACATACCTGGGTGAGGTTCTCAAGCCTCTGCAAGGGGGCAGGCAAGGTGAGTGTAATAGGCCCTCCTGATCTGGAGAGCCTATGAGTCAGTGAGCTTAATTTTAGCCTGAGGGTTAATGCTGATATATATGTTTCGGTGGCTAACAGGAGGGGAACAAATCTTCCTGTGTTTGTGGAGAAAAAAGAAATAAAATATGATTATTAAGTTTATTTCTGGAACTGTAACCCCATGGTTACAGCAGGGCCCCCTTCATCTCGTTAAGAGCAGTCATGGATATATGGGCATTGTCCAACCTTTTTGAGGGCTGCTTCTGAGCTTTGGTGATACTGCTGTGTCCTCAGTAGGAGACCTTCCCTGGAGCTGCAAGATGGCATTTCCATATTCCAGACTCTACTTCATGGCACCATCCCTAGTGTTCTAGAGTTTTGCTAAGTACACGATGTCTTGTGTTAAATTCAGAACTTGCAAAGTAACTAAACACTCAAAGAGCCAAATTCCTTTTCCTGCTGTAACTCTGGTCTTGTAGCTGTGGAAAATAGTCTGAAAGGGACCTGGGGAGGTCATGTAGTTCACCTCAGTTCCCTAAGGCAGGATCAAGTCTACTGACAGTGCTCATTGTTTGTCTAACCTGTTCTCAAAAGCGTCTGGGGATACAAATCCACACCCTCCCTGGGTGATCTCTTCTGGTGCTTGCCTGAGCTTTAACTCACAGCATGGTGAATTCCCCCAACCTGATGCAAGGGAAGGTTAAGTTTTGAGGTGAAAATACACCTTATACGGAAGCCATGGTAAAAAAATTGGGGATAATACATGTATATCTCACCTGTCTGGTATTCAGACACCCAGTGACCCTGTATAACCTAGACAAGGCGGTTTAGCTGTAAATAACTTCACAAAGTAAGGAGAAATCAGCCCCTCTGTTTTGAAAACATTGGATTATTCCTTAGCAAGCCTGCTTTGGGAGGTTGCATTTCAAAATATTGCCCTGCTGATTTAGTGACACATGTAGCCCTGTTTCACCAGAACTTCAGTGCTCAGCTAACCCCAGCTGGGGAAGCTTTAGCTGAGTTTAACTTTGTTTTCTAGTCCAGTGCCTGAAACAGAAGTGTTTAGACTGAAAGTCTTTGAAAATTTGCCACCATAAGGAGAAAACTGAAAACCCCATTCAGCATATTTTCTACCTCCAAAGTACATAAATAAAGTTGCATTTTTCCCCTGGAAAAATCCCGTTGGCTTCTGGAGAGGATGAACTGGGAACACCTCTGGAAACTTTCTATTGACCTGAGGACAGGATGGTTTAACGGTGCTCAGCTTCCACAGGCACTGCCGACATGTGGCACAGTTGTGGAAGCAGAGGAGCACCATCAAGTGAGAAGCACATGATTTTCCATCCCCTTACCTTGGGTTACTCTGAGACATGGCCCAGTTAAGAGCAAAAGGAACTGGGATGCAAGAGGCACTTCCTCTTTCAGGAATTCCGCTCCAGCAAATAATAACTATCCTTTCAAAAGATCAGTCCTGAACCACACTGCCTGTTGCTCAGGAAGGACAAATGCCATTGCACAGAGCACGAGTGAGACCCGTGCAAGACAGTCAGTGTTGCTGCTGGGAGGACTGTCACAGCATGAAGCCTGGGAAGAGTTGGGAGCCTGCTCTGCATGGACATACCTAGAGAGCTTGGCTCCTGCCTAGCCTAGCAAAACATGGGATGCAAGGAGGCACGAGAACCCTGTAAGGGGAGAAGGTAGCATGTGTAAGCTGAAAAATAACCACTACACAACACTGCAGAGGAATAAACTAGTCACGGAGGATGTTAGGCTAAAAATTTCAGCAGCCTCTCCTGATACAGCAGCAGTAAGTTGGTGCCCATGGAGCACTCCGGGACCTTTGTAAGGCCGTGTTAACAATAGCAATGAAGTTTCTTTTGCAATATATTCACTTGTTGAACACTAGAGCTCGAGCAGTAAGCACAAGAATATGTGCAGAGTTAGACAGATCCCCACCTTTCAAAACGGGGTCAAATACCAAGTTCAGTTCACGGTGATAAAACAGGTTACTGCCCGAAATTGCTTCACAGTTTCCATCTTCAGAGGAACTGAAACACTTTGGTGGGCTCTGAGACTCCTGATTCCTCTTTGCACAGAACTCGAAGAACTTTCTTGTCCCCTTCACTTGGGTGTTGCCCTCTGCCCTGCAGGGACCATCCACCTCCTGGCAGCTGCCCCTGGCCACCAACCCTGTCCTCACGTCTGGCCATGCCCTGCTGCTGCAGCAGGCTGAGGGAACAACAATCAAAGCAAACACTTTGTCCCCGTGATCTTACATTTATGTGGTATCTTGTCAGGATGCAGAGAGTGTTTTTTTTCTGTTGTGGTCCCTGTGTTAGCTGTGAGTACTTGATATCTTCAGGCTCTGCACAGAGAACAAAAATATAAAAGCATACAAGAAAAAACACATGCATATGGCTTATAGCAGCAAAACTACCCATTGTGCAGCCTGGTTTAGTGCAGCAAAATTGATACACGTATGTGCAGGGAAGGAGGGAGATTTAGTTTGAATTAAACTGAATTTCCCCTTGACTCCTTGCAGCCAAACTGAAAAATAAATTATTCACTGAGCCTTATTCCCAAAGACAGCCCTGCAGGACTGCAGGCCCAGGCCACTGCCCAGGGTGAATACCCTCCAGAGCTCAACTTGATGGCAAAAGCAAATACTTATCTATCAAGAGGAAACAAATTAATTTTCCTCCTCTGAAATTGGGAGACATTTGCATTAGGCCATGCATAAAATAAAAATTAGGGAGTCCCAAAAGAAATTACAGAAAGCAATAAATATCCCAAGACATTGCCTGGTGAGAGCTGAAGGAAACAGAGGCTGAGATGAGAAGAAAATATAGTTTATTCCCCTTGAAACGGAAAGTCTTGTTAACACCACCCTTTTGAGACTGAGCAAGGCTGTCTGTGAGTCAGGGCTGTTGTCTGGGTGTCAAGGGGAGACAACAGCAAACACCTTGCACAGCAGCTGCCCTTCTGAGGAGCCACATTGTAGCAAAACACAAGGCAATGTTTCGTTTCTGACTAAAGCAGAATCATTGCAGGAAAAATGTCACTTATAAGGAAGTTTGCTGCAGGTCTTTGACAGTCCAGAAGTGATTTCTCCAGGGACAACCTCCTCCATCATCCTTTGCTTCTGTGACTGGTAGATGTTTGCAGCCACCTGCCCTCTCTCCTGTCTGCCTTGCAGCTTGGTTTAGAGACAAAAAGGGTGAAAAATAGCGTAAGAAATATGTGCAGTCCTTATCCTGCCTCTTCGTTTCCTGTCAGGGTTCTCAGACCCACATTTTTGTCATCACCAGTAAAAAGGAACAGATCCTGACCCCATCTGGTGCCAGTGCCAGGGCAGCTTTCACAACTGGGATGTGGGGAGGAACAGGTCACATCCGTGCCACACTCCTGCGGGGACAAGGGACATAACAGGGTTCATCAGGAACACTTTCCTCATAGAGAAGCATCCCTCTAAATCCTGCCATAGTTTAGCAGGCATATTCGGTGAGAATTTTTATTTGGGAAGATGTCTGCAAAAATGACAAAGGAATAAAAGAATCTGGTTTCATTTTGCTACCTATCTCTTTCCAAGAGGATATTTTTGACCAGCTTTCCAAGGTTAATGCCCTATTAATGGTGAGGTGAGATCTGACAAAATAATAATAAGTCTTTACTCATTTACGCTTTTAGAACACTTCAATAATTTCTAGCATAACTCTATGAAATTAAATTTAAAAGCAGTGAGTGCCAAATTTTCTGGAGTTTCAGTCATTGCTAATAAAGCAACCAGAAAAAAAAAAGCAAAAGGGTCAGGAAAAGTGAAAGGCCAGGCAGAGCTTTACCAGAGTTAGGAAACTGCCGAGTGCTGAAGGAAGGGAACAAAGTGAAAACCAGACAGTGAATCATCGTCACTGATGTGTGCAAAACCCGACTGGGAATTCAGGCAGGTCCTCTTGTTTTGTTTCGCCCATCCCTTTTATTCTTTTTGCAAGTTATTAATACTTTTTCTAAGCAGCTGTTTGAGGCGTCCCAGAAGTGAGCTTCCTCTCCCTCAAGCCTACCTACAACCATTTGTCTTTCCCCGTAACTTTCCCCCAGTCTCCCTTCCACTCAAACTGCTTCTTGCCATGGCAGTGCAGGACAAAAGGTGTTACGGCTGACCAGGGCTCCCTGGGGTCAGTCGGAGTCTTTCCCAACCTCACTGCCTATGATTGACATATTTGCTCTAGCTTGACATTAGGACAGACTTTTAAGGATGGAATTCAATATTTATGAGTACGTAAAAAAAAAAATTAAAAAAAAAGGCAGGAAGGGAGAAAATGAGGAGAAAGAGTAAAACAGAAAAGGCCTCTCCTAATAGATAGATGTGCTGTGCCTCTAAATGTGTTAAAAGGGAGGGGAAGCACAGGCAAAAGATCTTGTCTGTCTGGCAAGCAGAAAGGAGAGTAGATATGAAAAATCCTTGGGGGTAACCTGTCTAAGAAGAAAGTCACAATCTTTTCTCCCTTTTTATTTTGGCAGGCTAGACTACAAATTGGAAGGCTCATCTCTGTTTCACTGACTGCATTTGCAGTGGGTTTGCCCAGCAGCAGCAGCAAACTAGCCGGGAGTTAAAGCGTAGGAAATCAGAAGCCACCGAGGCAAGAGAGATCAGAGCCCACCGCACTTCAGGACAGGTCAGAATGGAGTTTGTGGTGATGGCAAGTGAGTGCAGGGAAAGGATGGGCCAGCAAACCATCCCAGCACATAATCACCAGCCTCAGCTCAGCAACTGAACCTGCCCAACAGGCTCGGGGTGACCCACTCCTGCAAAGCAGAGCGGCTGCTGTCAGACCCCACGGATGAGGTAAGGAGAAGTCGCAGCGGCAGCAGAAGAACCTGGGGGAGGGGGGTGTAGGAAACACTTATTATCTCGCAGTCTGCCTTTCAGCACAGACCACTTAAACACCTGTAATTTTCTGAAGACACAGACGGGTTATTGGACTCTTCAAGGGTACTGCTTCTGGCAAAACAGAAAAAAAATAAAAATCAAACCCACCTTTACTTTGAATTTAACCCTCTCTGGCAAGCATAGTATTTTTAGAAGCATTTAGTCCTATGTTAGTACTTCCTGGATGTGCTCAAACACCTTCTGATGTTGTACTGAGGCAAATTAGCAAAGATGGAGGCTCATAAATCCTCAGGAGTCGGAAAACTAATTAAATGCCTGTGCGCTGGATTTGGGCGCAGAGCAATGATGTGCAGGCCTGTGTTTTCCAGACACCCCAGCTGAGCTGTGCTTGCTGCAGGGGGCAAGGAACCTCTCCTCCTACTCCAGGTCCCATGATTAGTAGGGCTCTGGGGAGCCTGTGGCACAGGCAGCCTCAGGTAGCACCATGACATGGTGCCGTCAGCTTGTTCCCTTCTCAGTGCAGCTGTGCTTGCTGGGATCACCGGTGTGCCAGGGCCCTGTCACATCCCATCCTCCCTCTTGGTCTCAGCAAATCCTCCACCTGCCCCTAAGCGCTCTGTTTGTGGGATGAAGGCGGCTCAGAGCTCACTCGCTGCTCCTATGCTTTTTCTGGTGGCAGGAATGGCAGCACAAGGGATGTGTCCTTGGATATTAGAGGCAGGGGGGAATTTGCCTTTTTTCCTCCATGGTATCTTACTTCAACTCACAAAAGACAAGTATTTCACAATCCCAGAACTTAGTTAATAAATGGCTCTAAGTCCTGGACACTTTGTGACCTCAGGTTTCTTGGAAGAAGAAAGGTGAAAATCCCAGAAAAAAGGCTGCTCTTGACTCATCACATACCAACTGGTATCAAGAGTCACCAGTGGTCAGCCAGAAGTCCTACTTCCAGCATTAATTCATTCACATTTTCAGAGCATTCAGAGCTTGGGCGCACCCAACCTCACAGGTATTTGTTCTATGGCTCTGAGTTCTTTATGTCATTGCATCAATACCATAGCAAATAAAATTCTACACAGGTGAGCTCCTTCACACTACCAGCTTGCTGAGGTCTGTGGAAGCGCTTGCAGGTGGAGTCAGCCAGGGATGGCTTTGCTGGATGCACTGGGCTCCAACAAGCCTGTTGAGAATTTAGATTATTCTAAGTAGTTTGCACAGCTATTGTCAGGAATGAGTCAAACAATTAAAGTAAAAACCCTGAACTATTTTTTCCTAATGAAGAACTTACTGTTTTAGGTTTTTAAGCCGCTGGCTAGGAAGCTTTGTTATTCCTCTTCAGAGCTGTGTACAGCAGAGTCTCCACTGACCTCACTGGCAGGTGTCTGTACATAAACTTCCACCTAGGCTCCACTTTTGACAGTCTTGGTCTTAATCAGTCTCTCCGTGTAAAAAAAAAAACAAAAAAAACAAACAAAACAAAAAAAACCCAAAACTTTTCTTTCTCTGAGAGAATACAATGAGGATTAAAAAAAACACCCAGAAAAGTAAAATTACTTTTCCCCTTAAGACTTCAGTTTGAAGTATTGTTTTGGAGTGGAGAAGCTAGTGGAAAGGAAGTCCCACACTGAAACCACTGAAGTCCCATAGGATTTGAGGGAGTGGGATTATCTGAGTAATTTCTGTGGGTGTATGTTTTCCCTGGGCTCCCCTAAGAGCTGACTCCCAGCATGTGCTGGCTCTGGGTGGGGAGTGCAGAGGGGGATTTGACTGACTGCTCCTCCACAATGTGCCTCATTGTCTTTTCTTCTTTTACAGCTGTTTTTGTGAGTGTGGGTTTTGAGGGACTGTGTGTGTGGGTTTTGTGTGCAAGGAGATCGCAAAAAAAGATTTGAAGTGCTAGGTTTGGGAGAAATCTAAACTCAGCCTCCACGTTTGCGTGCTTTGAATCGCACACCTAGCTGCTTGCCCACTTGCTTTGTGTTGGCTACAGTTTTGCTCAGGCAAAAACTCACATGGGAGTATTCAGACTGTCTGCACGTGCAAATTGGAGGATTAGTTACCTAACAATTGGTCCAAAACCATAGAACTGGCAATTTACAGGCTCGGCCAAAATAACTGGTCGCCCTCTCTTGGCATCGCATTGCTGAAGTCCAAGGAGCTTTGCAGATTTACACTAGCTAGGGATTTGGGCATAGGTGTTTCCTGAGTGAGAAAAATCCAAAGGAAAGAACTACTCCATCCAGTTTATTTTTACAGAGCACAGTCTACAGCAAGCGGTCACTTTGCCAAAGAAGCAGGCATCACCTCACGGGTGTTTGTGCATGAGCGGTAACATCTTAAGGGAATTCACAAATCTGTGCTGTGAAAAGTTTCTGCCGCTCCTGCCAAGAAACAGGAACCACCGCAGTTTAATGTCCCTTTTTTTTTCCTAAACAGTGGTGTATAAATGGCATTTTTGTACTTGGAAACTTCAGGCCCAAACTTTCACCGTAGTAATTGCAACTGCATTCACAGTTGCGGTAAACGGCCACGTCCCTCGTAATTGCACATGAAGCTACATGTCGTTTGCATGCGCTTTTCCAAACACTGGGGTGTCACTTTGCTGCAAGAAATGTGCTTCCTACGCACTTTCCTTGCTTTATTTTCTTTCTTTCTTTCTTAACTCATCGCACAATGTTGCAACTGTCAGGCAGCCTCTGGGGCTGCCTCGTCGATTCAGGTCTACCGCTGTGGTGTCTCCCCTTCCCTCGTGCTTCCCACCTCGCTTGGATACCTTGTAGGTATAGGATGGGTTGCTGGGATGGAAATGGTTTAGCAGGACCCGTGATCACTGGAATCTGGGACCTACATTTTGAATGTGTCTATAATGTTACTGTTACTCATTGCTTTGTTTCACTGGGTGTGTCATATGCCATTTTCCCTTAATGAGGAGCTGTTACAAGGAGAGTTTATTCACCCTTTCTGGGTGTTGGAAGATCAAACCACATGGGGTGACAAGATTACAAACACTTTGCTGGAGGGTTGAAAATATTCTGGAATGGGATGAGAGATTTAACGTGTTCACAGAGCCGCAACTTGCCAGAGAGTGGAAGGTGGTACCATTCCAGAGAGCCCAGGAAACAATAACTGGGCAACGATGAGATGTGTAAGTTACAGGAAATATTAAAATTCAACAAAATCTGCTCTGACACCCAAGCCTCAAATAACGCTTCTAGGGATGGATTAATTATTCAGGCAGAAATCTGCACCCACCCAAGCTTGCTACCTGTGCGTGTGCCAAACCCAACCCAGCACTGCGCCTTCAGATTCACAGCCACCCTTTAAACATTTGTATTATAATTGCACGGTTCTTTGGAGACACTACTACAGGGGATTGCAATGTGATGTTGCAATGGGAATACCACTGCAAGTAAATCACTAGTTTGGCAGAAGATAATGAGGAGCTGTGTGCTACAAGCTCCTGAGAACATGGACAGAAGAACCAGCTGCATGGGAAGATAAGCAGCCCTGAAGATCCCAGCAGAGAGGGAGCAGAGAACAAGTCAGCTTCATAAAAAAAGTGATCAGGCTGTCCTTGGAGAAAGGCTACAAGGAAAAATGGGTCTTTGCATTCAGGTGCTCAGAATGTTACAACCCCATCTTCTTTTGAGAGTCCATTTCTGAAAATTCAAGAGGGGATTTCCTATCCAGTAAAGAATACTGAAAACCAATCCCCAGCTTCTCTGTATTTGTGTGCCTTGCTTCAGACACACAAACATAGTTATGTATAAATGTGAAGTTAAGCTGTTTCCTTTCTTGGGAGTCAAGACAAGATTTTCTTCAAGGTTAGACTAGAAGGTACTATATTCAGTTCTTTGCCTTCTCCTGCACCATGGGAAACTGTCAGCTTCCAAGTAGTGCCTGTTTTGGGTCATTTTACCTAAAAACTGTCAGCTATTCAAGAGATCTAGAGCATCAGCGAGAGCTCTCACTGTTTCCTGGTCTTTTCCTGGACCATATTTATGGCTTTTACGAAAGATCTTGTTATAAGGTGTTGAGAAATTGTTAAGTACAACTGTGGGCACTGGCGATAGAAGTGATGGCATAAAAATGCACACCTGCCTGATGCTTCCTCATCATGCCATAATGCACTGAATTGGATCCAGGCTCCCCACATTTTGTGGTACAGGTTTTTAAGTTCTCTCCTGATCTGATCTCAGATAATGAGGCTGAGTTGCCCTAAATGGTCTCACGGTGATTTGTGGTAGGAACACAATCGGTTGTTTTTTTTACAATAACACAAGAACCATGACAACTTGGAAAGGGGAACTCTGCAGCGTCTGCACACAGAGGAGATTTCAACATCAGACATAACCAAACTCTGATGAGGAATGAAAGCCAGGGGGGCTGAAGGTCACAGACTTGTGCAGAAGAGGTGAGAGAGACCAGAGAAGGTGGAAGTGGGTTTCTGAGTAATAAAAGGTTTAAACAAGCTGAGATAGCAGGGAACAAGGATGACAAGAAGGGCGTGGGAGACTTCAGGATGATTTTACGTCCAACTGCAGGATAAAAACGAGAGGGAACAAAATAAAAGGAAACGTTACCCAAGCTCTAGGGAAAAATAAACCAGAGATCCTTGTAGCAGATTTAACCCCTGTGTCTCTAACAGACTTACCCACACCACTGCACTTTGGGAAGGTTCAGTCATGAACCGGATTGTACCTTTGTCCTCTGGCCCATTTCTTCTAGAGGAAAAAAAGGTGTGAAAAGGAATGAACTGATAGAAAGAATGAGCTATAAATCACCTCAGCAGAAGTAGAGGGTTGACATAATTTTTCACTTGCATCTTGTTGATAAGAAGGTGATTTCCAAATCAACAGACCTTAATCAGAGAAAGCCTTCAGATAAACCTTGCATGCACAAAGGCAAAGTTGCAGAACTGCAACCTAAGTGGAATTAAAAATGGATCAAGTAATAACATATATGGGTGAAAAACATTTAAGTGGACAACCACGACAGGCAGTGACAGCATTTTAGGGACATTTGTTGGCAAAACATAAATGGGACCAAATAAAGGAAGTATATGCACAGTCAGTCACCTTAGAGGAATTATTTAATGAAGGGGACTGAGTATTATGAAGAGCTGGAAAGCATCAAATCAGAGCAGGGGAGGATGGACTGAAGAGGCCTGTTACCTAGAGATAAACAGGACACTGAAAAGAAGAGATCAGGAGGGTATCTATGCAGCTACAGAAAATCATCCTGCCAAGCAGCATTTGCAGTGAGAGCAGGGAAAGTGTCTGTGAGAGTAGGAGTGCATGAGTGAGATGAATCATTTTCAGAAATAGTCCCGTGAGCAGCAGAACCAACGTAGCCCTTGGACGTATAGCTCAAGCCTGACTCGATTTTCTGATGTCTCATAGGGGATGAGCTCACACAGCAGGTTTAGAGGAAGCACTGACAAAATTACTTTACTGAACACAGACACCTATTTTCTAAAGACCTATAAGCATTTAATATCTATGAGTGCACTAACAAATGGGTTGAAATTGGGTAACAGGTCCAAAAGCTGCTGGGGAGAAACCAATAGCCACAAGCAGCCGTGCACGTGGTGTTGTTACCTTGTGGAACCAGGCTAGCAAAGAGTACTTAGGAGTCTGTCACCTCCTGTGTGCTGCAATTTCATTCAATTATTAAGATTTTGGTAAAAAAGTCACATGAAAATGTTGTCAAACTGGATCCTAGGCTCACATTCTACTATCTTTTGTACATGTAGCTTTTTTCTTTTTTTTTTACTGCGTTTATTTAGTAAGCTACTATTCTATTATCTTTTCTAACTCTATTTTTCTTAACTGCATTTATCTAGTAAACTACCCTGTGCAAGTTGAAGCTGATGGGGCTTGCTCCCAGTTCCATTGCTTAGTGCCTTGTGAGCTGGGTTATCCTAACCACGTTTGCTTGCTATGTGAAGTCTCAACCTTCTGCAACTGGTAGTGGTACAATCAGCTCTATTTGTAATAAAACGACAATTAAAAGACTCTGGGAGGTTTTATTATTTGGTATAGTTGAAACACTTGCAGATGCATTAATGAAAGTACTGATCAAAGTTTCGGTAGTATTAATTATGTTTTCAGGCACTACACTACTTCCTACTTTTCAGCAAGGGCCAGAAGGAGAGGCATCAAAGAACTGCCACAATGGTGATTGTCCCCATAACATCACCAGCAGCAGCAGTCAGGAAGTCCTGCTAAAAACTCCATTTTCCTCTGGGAGAAAAACTTGTATGGCTAGCTTTGAGTACTTTGAGTAAAGTCTGGAATTGCTGAACATTTTAAGCCAAGTCCAATGGTCCAAATTTTTCCAAGGGCTTTTATGTTCAGCTTCCACAAGCCAAAAAATCAAGGCCAAAGCATTCTTATGGCCTTAGGAATGACCAAGAAAAATGTTTCTAGAAACTTCTAGAAAAAAAACACTTAGCACTGTGACTGAACCCTGAGGAAATTAACCTCAGAAAAGACTGAAAATTAGAGCTCTGCACGGATTTGCCTGCTAATTATTCTATGAAATTGAATGGGCAATCTTAAATAGCCTTTAGACTTACACATACATTTTCCAATTCATTATCTGCATCTCATCTACATGAAAGTCATACCCTAAATATAGAGAGTGCTGAACAATTGTAAAGGAAGGCAAAGTCCCTGTCCAGAGAAATTCAGAATCAGTGCAAATATAAAAGGGAGGAAAGGGGTAAAATAAGCAAGGAAATGAGCATTACTAGAGCAGGCAGATGGCCGAGCTGGGTAGAAAGGGATTTCTCTTCCTGCAGAAGAGTTGAGAATTTTAAAATGTTCCCAAACCACACTCAGAAGCAGCCAAATCTTTTCAATGTGTTTTGCTGAAACTATTAAAAAAAGCAAATATCTAAGCAGTTTGGTTTTCAGCAACATCAAAAAATAATCCCCAAACTGAAAGAACAATTTGAAAACACTGGAAATATCCAGAAGTTGGCTGCATTCTGCTTTGGGGTTTGTTTGTTTTTAAGCAAGTAGCTGAAAGTTTCTTCCAAAGGAATGGAAAAAGTAATTTTTTTTTTTTCTTTCCAAAATATTTTGTGGGGAAATACTTGTGATTTTCTGCTCACCATACTTGTGACTCAAATTGTCAGAGCAGTGACCCTACCTTCTGGAGCTCCAAGCTGCAAGAGTGTCATGACTCAAGACATGTCACAGTTCTTCATTTTGCAGAGGGGTAGTGAGATGTGACATCTGGGACGTGAGAAGATGAACTAGTGCTGTTCTGAAGGAGGAAAGATGGGTCCTTCACAGTGCTCCCACTTTTCCATGGGAGAGATTCCCGCAGGATGTCCTCAGCAGCTGCTAAAGTAGCCCATGAAGGAAGGCAATTTGCTCAGCTGGTGCTTAACCCTTCTCCAGAGAGTATCAGGACACGGTATCAAGTTCTGTGTTCATCAGCGTGGGATGCAACAATTGCTCTGCACCCATCCTCTGGAGGACTGCTGCAAAGAAACCTCTCAGCAGAAGGAAACAACTGGAAGAGCTGCTGGGAGCGGTATGTGGGTGCTGCTGGTGGTGTGCACCTTCTCCCAGAAAACAATTTTCAGCTTTCTGTTGCCTTGGCAGGCCTTTTCTGCCTGCATCCAGGGCTCCACTCTCCATTAGCATCCTTGGCAACTCCGGGCCGGCGCAGTGCAATGTCCTGTACTTACAACTAACTTTGAAGTTCTGTGCCAAGTTTCGAGCCAAGCAGTAGAATGTATCTTTTTTTCATCTAAGCACGGTCAGCCACGTGCATTGCCTAGATCAAGAAAAGCCTCTATTTTTTATTCTGCAGGTGCACTGGGGAAAGGCCGTGTGCTTTTTGACACTCGGATGTGTGGAAGGGCTGGCCCTGTGCCTCTGCTGAGCACCGTGTCTTTTCAATAGACACGAGGGCAAGCAAGGACAGGCACGTAACAAGCAGGGGCACAGGCAAGTAGACGCCCAAAGAAGCAGAGCTGATGCATTTAGCTTTAACTTGGGGTTAGTAACTGAGCACAAAGTCTGCAAACCCACCCAGCTGTCAGGCGATTGTTCATTTTTCTACCTTGTCAGGTACCAGGAAAGTATTCCTCTTCAGTAATGAACAAAATAAAACTGCCATAAGAACCACTGGTTCCTGGAGTCTTACCTTTCCAAGTAACCCTTTTTAACTGCTCTACTTGGTGTGACGCCTGTGGAAGGAGACTGGGCTTGGTCTCTAGAAAACTAAGAGTGAGATCACTGGGCTTCAGGACAGGGCCTTTCTGCATACAGGAGCACTACACTACCCTTGGGTTTCAGATGATGGGGTGCCAGGGCTTAGCTCCAGGAAAGCCCAGGCTGTTTCAGCATCTTCTGCTAAGCTGGTAGGACACTCAGCATCTTACCTCAGGATCAGAGCAGTCCTACCTCATCCTGGCAATGCATCGCAGGCTGGTGACGTGACTAATGTCTGTCAGCATCGACAACAGCAGTTTGGGTTTAATTACTTTTTATGATACCTCCCAGCACAATGGCACATATTCTTAGGCAATGCTGCCCTTTATTAAGGTAACCAAATCCTTTTTTTGTGTCAAGACCCCATCTGCAGTAAATTATAACTTTGCCAAACCTAGAATAATTAGGCTGAAGTTTTTCCATACCGGTCATCTAACAGGATAGAAAATTAAATGAATTAACTGTTTCTCTGAGCATCTGAGCAAAGACTCTCATATACTTTGGTCATGGGCATCGGGATAGGATAGGAGGGAACATATGGAAAGTCAATCTTTCATCTACAAAGTCTGCAGGACAGAGGAACTTGTTAGCTGGTTTGGGACCAAGTGCTGGTTTGACTTGTTCAACAGCTTCTCTTCTACAGCCGGTGATGGACACACACAACAAAAGCTGCCCACAGCATAACTCCAGCTGGCAAAGGAATATTTCTTCCATTTCTGAATTGTTTTTACTCAAGTAGGCTGCTGCTAAGCTATGCCTAAAACCTATGAAAGTGGCCAGGGGCACTTCATTGACAGTTATAACAATTCTATAGGATTATTGAACCATCCTCAAGAATTTTAAAGGAAATGTAGCCACCAGGAGAGATGTATAGAGCAGCTCAAAGTACAAAATAATATGTATTCAGCTCCAGTGATGAAATCTCCCCCCAGTCCATAAAGGACACTTGCAATGGGCACAAAGAATCTGATATTTGGTGGAAAGGAAACAATCTCTTCATTTATTAATTTTTAGAAAATGTTATGACATTTGTACAAGGCATTATTGGGTTTGCAGCTATAGATCTTGCACTGACTGACTCTTGTGTTTAACTTTCTATATTCTAAATAGGTCCCATTGACTTTCATGAGCCCGCTTGTAAGTAAAGATAACTTAGAGGATCAAAGCCCTATAAACTGTGTCATTAAATTTTAAGAAGTCAGAAGCTGCATGTTCTGTTCCCAGGCTGTACCAGCATCTCCCATGAGTGCTAATGAGACCAGTTCTCATGTCACTGTTCTCTGGGTATCAGGACACAGATTTTATTTTGGTTCTTGATTGGACAGATGAAAATAAGCAATAACTCATGAAAATCAGTGTAGGTACACATGGTAATCAAACTATAGCTGATAAAGTTCATGTTCATTTTGGAACCTTGTCTGAAATTCAGTCTCTACTTAATACACATGATGCATCAGGTCTGTACAGTAGGTTAGTAGAGCTCATGAGAATTGATTCTCCATGTATTTGTCAATAATTCCAGGAGCCAAAAAAGGACTACACTGGGACTAACAGGCTGATTCAGCTCAAGAATGCATGGGAACGATTACTCAGATTTTAGCCAAAGTGACTGACTCCTCCATAACTTGTAGGAGAATTTTCCTGAAAATCAGTCAGGGTTCTACCGATAACAACGTTTCATGAAGTTGGAAATGAAAAAAGAGAAGTGGGGAGGACTTTTTCTCTCAAGAACCTTTTCAAGCCAGTACAGAGATACAGGAAAGGAAGAGGGCAAAATCATCATCTTAGTTTCACACACTGCTTTTTTACAGCTATCTTCAAAACAAATAAAAACTATAAGTTGCTGAAGAACCCCTAGGACAAAAACTGTTCCAGAAGATTATCTTCAATACCTGAAGTGGAGGAGGATTTCCAGTGACTCCAGAACTGGATGAGATACTTTCCCCCTCAAACAGCCCTGACATTTATTTCCTCAGGAAAGAGACCCAGGCTGCAAGGGGTCCCTCGTACACCCCAGCCAGCTTTGCCAGTGTGGGAGGCTGGGGGGCCAGAACTGCAGGGCACAGCTTGGGAACACCTCTGCCCTGCAGCCTTGGTGAGACAGTTCAAAGTACGTGGAAAACACCTCGTGTTGAACTTCTTGCTTCACTCCCAGGCTTTTTTTGCAAGACATCCTCCAAGAGGACCCGCTACTGTGAGTCAGCTCAGCTATCATCTCCTTGCCGAGGCAGGGCTTTCCCTGAAGTCTGAGAGCATTTCTGTAAAAGAGAGTTTTATCCAAATAACAGTGGCAGGATTTGCAGGATGAATGGAAATGTCGTCACTAGAGCAAACTCCTGCCATCAGGCAGCAAACGCTGCTTTTCAGTACAAGCTAGAGAGTAGCATCTAGCACAGGTTCCAGATAGCACCAAAACCACAGGGGACACCTTTTGTTGGGGCAAACATCACTGAAAAGGTAGATGGTAAAACAAGCATATCCTGGGCAGGGGAGACCAATAAATTATGCATGAAAAGAATAGGAAGCCTCATAGCCAGGGCAAAGAGAATGCTAATTTGCTTTGCAACCTGATCAAATGGAATGACTGGCCTTGAGGGATGCAGCCATTTTGGGGGTTGATTGCTGGAGTTAATACAGAGCATTAACTTTGCAGCTTTGCTCCAGGCAGAACTTGTCCCAAGTGATCTAAAACTTTCAATGCACTTATTCTATCAGAAGATTTGTGTGTGTGTGTGTGACTGCCTAATTAATGAGCTTCTTTTCAATATTAATATGCAGAAAAGTTTACTGCCTTAAAGGTGTGTCAATATATACATTTTTCTGGTTAAAAAGCTTGCCTTTGGCTATTCTGAAATATAAAAGCTATTAATTAAATTATACAGTGCTTTAGAAAAAAAAAAGGTCGAATTGCTGAAGTCTTTGGGGAGAATTGCTACAGAATTTATGCCAAATGTCTCAATAGGTTGATATGCTAAAATGAGCAACCCAAAGTATTTTAGTAACAATTTTGCACAAGGCTTCACCTAGGCATTCCCACCCATCGAGGAAAACCATCAGCCCAAGTGGAATCAAGAAAAACCAAATGCACAAACTCCTCCCAAACCTGTTGAGTTGCTCCTTACCCTGCATAAGGACCTACAGGGACCCAGGAAGCATGGAGCACTTATGGTGTGAGGCATCACACCAACTCCAGCCAGCACTGCTGGCTGTGTGTGTGTTGAGCCTTCTCTCCAGTCAAGCTGGCTCACCAGCCACAGAGCAAACTCCAGCCTCAGCTCAGCCCTGTGCCTGGAAGAGGCCAAGTGCCATCAGACTGGTCCTTCCCCAGACATTCTCTGGTTGGTGCCTTCCAAGGCTGGCTTGGCTCCACCAGGCAAAAACAAGGGTCAGCAGTGTGGGCAGACCTCATCTGAAGCTCAGTCTTCATTTCAAAGTGCACCCTGTCCTCAGAGGCACTCCCCACCATGCACCTTGTATCTGGGAGAAGCCAACAAGGATGGAGAAGAAGTAGTAATATTATTGCTTTGATTTTTACATATGTTAAATTAAGATATCAATGCAAGATAGTTCTCCAAAGCAATTTCCTTGTTCTTTTTCTTGCCTAAAGAGCTTCAAAAACAATTTTCTACAAGTAATTTTTTTTTTTCAAAGGTTATACAGGAAGCCTCTGGAAAAGCCAAAGGCCAAGTGCTGTGTACAAAGCCAGTATTTTAACTGTATCACTATTCTTTCTCCCCAGTGGGTGCCTGTATAAAATGTTTGCCAAATTATCCTCCCATTCTTAAATTTCCCAGAATAGATCATATTATCCATTCCTACCTGGTAAATCCTGCCATAAACCTCCACCGGTGACTGCTTAACATGCTGAGCATAGCTTTGCAGGAGAGTAGAAAGCCCTTCCAGCCTGTCTGGACCCCAAATTACTGCCTGCATGTACTGCATTAAATGCTGCAAAAGTGGAAGGAGGGAAAGTCTCTTACCTTAATCAACCTGACGAGCTGCAGGAGGAAACAGCTCATGTCCATGGAGCAAGGCCAGAGTAAAGGGCAGTGCCTGTGAGGTTATAAACAGCCTATGGATCTCTTCTCAAAGTAGGATGCTTGGAAAAACGAGGTGAGTTTCTTAGGCAAGGATCTTCTGGTCCACAAACTTTTATTTTGAAAAGATCATACTAGAATTTCCTTCTCCATGTAAGTGATTTTTTAGATCTTGTGCGAGGGGCTTTAATCAGCAAGGGTTAGCTGTTTTCTATGAGGTGATAGAAGTAGTGGCAGGGTACAGAGAGTCTTTGGGGCTCCTTTTGTTTTCTGCTTGGAGGGTGCTGAAAGAAAGATAGGAGAGAAAGTCAGAAAGAACTGTGAAATATGCCTGTTCTTTCTTCCTCAGCTGCCTGTAGTTGCAAGGCAGATCCCCATAATGTAGTAGATAAGCAGCTGCTCGATGTAGGATCAGTAAAGTTAAAAAAAAATCCTATACTTTATGGATGTTATTTGATCTCTAATAAATACACTGAACATAGGATTTTTGCATGATGCTTTGATCTCAGTGAAGTATACTCTAGCTGGGTTGCTACCACCCTTCTAATGAGAGGTGTTGGAGGCCCTACATAAACAGTGGCTAATAAAAGTGGGAAGGAAGAATGTAAACTCTGACATCCCTGTTCCAAAGTAGGTCAAGCTTCTCCAAAGACAGCAGCTTCACATAGGTCCTCCTGGAGTAGCAGGCACCTGTGCAGGATGAAGAGTTAGTGCCTTAGCTGCTCATGGCTGAGGACCAGTTTAGCTCTTACACTGGGTGAGGTGTAAGGTGGTGCCTCACTGGTGTGAGGCAGTTCGACAGCTTTGTTTGTGTGCACTGCAGAGCAGCTCCTCGTAGCTTTACTGATGATCACAGCTCCAGAGCGAGGGCTCTGGCAGACCATACTGAGAAGTTGCTATAGCAGATGCCTTATGTCTGATACAAACCTCTCCTGGACTCACCCGCAAAATCCCAAACCGCCTGCAGAAAAGTGAAGTGAAGGTTTTCCTTCTAGGATCAGTGCATAACAGAAATGTATAGAGAAAAGACATGAATCTGTAAGGTTTCAGAGGTCATGCTCTAGCTGTCCTGTATTCTGCTGCAACTGCGCTCAGGTGTCATCTCGTTCTTTTTTGACAGTGTGACTGTTCACAAATGTGCCTCCAAACCGTGAGAGGAACAGCCATTGGGCTCTCTGATGAGCTCTGACTCGGTGCTAGGTCTTTGGAGAGGCAAGTTGCTTTACCTGAATTGCTCACAAAAGCCCTTCCACACATAGGCTTTTTAGGATCAGGAACATCTCTGGGTGCCAAGTCTAGTGGAGCCTTAATTCACAGCTGACATCTAAGGTGCTGCAGTCATGTTCCTAATCAACCTGCTAAAACAGGAAAGGAGGCCTTGACCTGCTGCCAGCTCCTGTATTAACGTGTCCTAAGTGCACTTTCTTCTTGCTCTTTCAAGTCATGCACGCACAAGTTGCTTTACAAAGTGGTCTCTTGTCTGAGCCTCACAAACTTGTTTTACTTATAACATGTCTTAGATTCTAGCAAGGACTGCCAGAGGGGAAGCAGCGTTACACTGGATTGCACCACAGAAACCACCCAACTTAAGTGGATTACTCTTTTTTGCCATGGGCTGACTTGCTTATGCAGGTTTGCTTTGTTATCAAATGTCTGTTACGACACAGGAAAGACTACAGAGCTGAGCAAGGCCTGTTCTGTGATCTGGATTATCCACTCTCTGCTTCCCTGTGGGAGCTTTATGGAAAGAGTCTTCTGTATCGACCAAAAAAAATCCTTGTGCCAAAAAGCCTAACTATGGGAGAAGAGACTGGCAGCATCTCTTTAAAGAGAGCTTCTCAGTAGCCTGGAGCAGCTTGAAAGATGCTTTTAGTCCTTCAGTTGGTAAAGGCTCACATGTCTTAACTCTGAAAGCTGACCTGCAGGCTGTTAGGATCCCTCCAATTCCTTTCTTAACTTGTCAGCAGAGTAAGGGAAAACATTTTGCTTCTGCTTGTTTTCACTTCAGAGTTTGAATTTTTAGAATAGAATTAGCGCACTTGAAACTTTCACAGTCTGTCCGCAAGAGATGGGCTGGGATTCAAGGAAGCTCCTTTTAATCCTGTCTTCTGGGTGTGGGGCTTCCCCCAAATCTCATTTCCTATTGTAGACTCTGACTCCAAACAGCCTAGCACAATAAAAACAGAGGCCTGAGTTTCAGAGGATGTGTTTCAGTGGCAGAGGTATCATAGCTCAGTGTTGGGCAAAGGAGTTCTATCTCCTGCCTCCACACCTCCCTGTGCCTCCAGAAATTAGGATTTTAGCTCCTAAAACACGAGCTTTTTGAAAAGCAGTTTAAAGGCTTTTTGCTTCTGCTTTTCTGCCACATTCATGCAGGCTGGAAACCTTCTTCTCTTAATTAATACTGAAACTCTGGTATATACATATGACTCCAAGGTCTAGGGTTTTAAGAAAAATACCAAGTATCATGAGACTCCTCATAAAATCATGACAGTTAGCTAGCTGAATACACAAAGAGCAGTCTTGTACTTCTTTTTTTTCTAAAGTTACTTCTATATTAAAGTAAGGAATCCTAGAAAGAAAAAGAGCAAAGTGCCCACAAAAGATCCTTGTGTCATGCAGCAAACTTCCTGGAATAAAACTACCAGTTCTGCTCCCCTGAAAAGAGGCAGCCTTTGAAGATGCAGTCTATCAGACAATGCACCAGTTTGTAAAGGTATTGGAAACACTTGTTGGAGAAGCCAGAAGCTGCCAGTTAAAAACTGAGGGTTTAAAATGTGAAGGATCAAGATCCATCAACTTTAAACTACTTACTGTACTACTGCAGACAAAAAAAAAAGGAACCCTTAAAAAGAGGGTAAAATCAAACAAGGGATCCAGGCTGTGACTGGTTGTCTTCCAGTAATTTTGAAACCTGGTTAAATTTAGAAAGAGGCCGTGAAACTTCTCCTGAACAAAACTGGTGTTTGTAACTTGAAATGGTGAGGAGAGTTCCACTTTTCATTACAAGCAGATCATTCAGGTTCTTTCAGCATTGGTGTGTCAAGGAATTTGAACCATTATTTTAAAAAGGTGTGCTTTTGTAAGCTGTGAAATGACCGCAGTAGCAAGGTCTGCACATGCTAGAGAGGAGCGAGGACTCTCCTCACGCAGGGACCTGCAACCCCATCGGTGCAAGACAGCAGGTGACTGTCCTATTTGCTGTCATTTCCAGGGCTACCCTCCTCCATTAACCAGGGATGCTTGGAGAGCTGTAGAATTGTCTTTGGTTGTTTTGTTTTGTTTTTTTCATTGACAATAACAACTTTTTCAACATCACAGACCTCTGCAGCTAATTTAATCCCAGTCATCCTGCTCCTCCAACTGCTGGGACTGATTTAGAGACAACGTACTGTGAGGCCAGCCCTCTTCACAAAATACTTCTTTAAGGAAAAGAGCTGTTAACCCAAATTACTTGGCAGTGCTAAGAAATTCTAGCAGGTAATTTTTGCAATGCAGTCAGTCACTCTCAGCCCCCGTGGCTGCACTAGTTGCTCTGAATAACTACAGTAGCTCTGATCATGAATTACTGTGATTTGTCAGCTGTAATATAAGCCCAGCTAGGGTTTTGATGCTTTTGCCAGCAACATGTGAAAGAAAATATTTGAGTGAAGCTGTCTAAGCCAGGTTGGGTAAAGAAAAGGAGGGGTAAAAAGCCAACCTGACCTGCCCAGATTTATTTCATGTGGTGGTAAAACCAGCCCACTGCCTGGATTTAGACCAGTGGATATATTTAATCTGCCTGAATAACTCCTGATGGGTGTTGGGCTTCTTTCCCCTGGAAATTATAATCTAATCCTGCATGCCATCTAAATAATGCAATAACCTACTACAATATCTGTTTTCTTGGAACAATGATACATAACGCTGGGATGGGTGGGGGGAGGAGAGTATGCCTCTGAAAACAAAAAGAACTTTCTGACAAGCATTGCTACAGTTCGGACAGTGAGAATTTTTTTCACTACTGGGGAACAGAGCAATACTGCACAGGGCAGGAGGCAGGGAAGCCACACTGCTTCCCAGGTTTCAGACCCAGCTCTCTCTGCTGAAATGTGCAGAAACCAAATGTCAAAGAGCTATCGATAACCCTTCCTAGATTACTGCTGGAAGAACTCAACAATGTTTTCTGGGTCCAAGTGGGAGTTCTTGAAATTCTTTGATCTTATCTAGTGAAAAAAGTCAGGTAGCTGCAAAGGGAGTGGTAATGATGTTCATTACCACTACATCTCTAACTATATTTATAGCTATACACATATAGAGCTAAATATATAATTACATAGAGAGTTATATATACATGTAGTTAAATATATATAGTTACATATATTTTTTCAATAACCCGGGAGTTAGAAAAATTCCTGTTGAAAGTTCTTGTCTTGGAGTGAGACCTTGGAGAGGATGACCACATTTACCCCTACGCCTCATAAGAGCCTATTGCAGAATTTGGTCTGTTTTTTTAATGGACTCTTTTATAAACTTGTGTCCTCTAGTAAGAATTTCAAAGGACGGTACTTCAGTGTGCATTCAATTGAGCTTTTCTTCCTCCTGCATCTGCATATGCTGTGTGACAAGCAAGCGTGCTGAAGGTTAATTGTTACTCTAGGATATTATGTTCCTTCTCTCTCTTGTTAATTTTGGGGGCAGGGTGGGGGAAGGAAATCCCTGATACTTGAACCTTGCTGCAAATTCTTGATGGTTGCTTAAAACAAATGTTTGTCTTGAAAGAAAACAAATAAACAACAAGGAAAAAAGTATTTCTCCTTTAAACAAAACTTGAGTTAGAAAGAAAGAAAGAAAGAAAGAAAGAAAGAAAGAAAGAAAGAAAGAAAGAAAGAAAGAAAGAAAGAAAGAAAGAAATCTACCTGCATAAGTGTTCTTCTAGCCAAGAGAACAGGTCTGAATCAGGAACATCTATTGCTTTTTGTTTGGTTATTTTAACATTAGCAGAAACTATATTCCTTTACCTCCTATCAAAGTCAGAATTCTCTGTGGCTTAACCCTCTGTTTAATAAGATCAGAATTAGCCCAAATAATCCCAAGGATGCAAGAGAAATGATTGAACAAAACTCTCTTTCTGATTCTCCTGAGGAGAGGAGACCAACACTCTTCATACTGCCTACAAACTTCCCAGGAGGGAAGCGAAGAGTAGGAAACATGGGCGCGGGAAGAGGAGAAGGCAGGGAGAGGGGCTGGCTGGAGCTCTGGGCAGGACCACGGCCCTGAGCCGACTGCCCGGCTGCCTCATCCACCAGCGCCAAGGGACCCGAATGGTGCAGCAATCTGGGGTTTTATTTGAAGATCCCCAGGGGTATTTCCTGCACAGGCAGTGGAGGAGAGGATCCATTTCCATCCCAGCTTAAATGGCTCAGCAAGACCAGTGCAACCCAAGCAGTGCTCCTGGAAGAGGCAAGGCCATTAGGTTCACATTAAGTGACTGATGAACTGCTTACAAGTGCCTGGTGGGTTCATTTCAAGCTCCATCCTTTTAATTCTAGCTTCTTTTTTGTCCATGCGGACCACAGGGGAGTGAATACATGAGGGTTTCTACCCAATTACACCTCTCTTTAACAATGTGGGAAACCAGGGAGCTGCTCTATACCTATCAGAAGTAGAAGGAATATTTAGCATCCAAGAAGATTTATGTCCGTGACCTTCTGGATGTAAGGTGGCAGAGCATCCCATGCTGTGCTACATCTAATATGCATATTCATGGCTCGTTTATTCATGAATGAAATGACTGGATTAGCAATGGCTTGAAGGACGTTGATCATGGAGTTGAAATACGCTCAAGTTGCTCACAAATTAGAACTCCATCATTTTTTTGTAATAAATTGGTAACCACTGTAAATCCTTGCGTATCAGGGTTGTTATTGGAAATACTGCGTTGTATTTTATTGGATTGGAAACATTTCACAGCTATCAACCTGTCAATTATTTTAACACAACACAAGGTTTCTCATGATGATAGATGGTGATTCTAAATAATTTTTATAAAGCATTTCTACTTACCGTGGTGTCAGGAAGCCTGCCTGCCTGTGAAATATTGTGATTTTTGAAGCACTCACCTGATAACACTCCTTAATTGTGTAACATTAATCTATGTGTCAATCAAATACTTGCAGGCAAATATATGGAATATTTTTTTCCTGAGGTTTTTTAGAAGGGGGAAAATTAAGATCATAGAAAACTGTTGGCAGCATATGAAGGAAGAAGCAATGCCAGACTCGTAACCAATCATGAAAATGCATGTTACAAGGAATAAAGAAAAGATGAACCCTCTTCACTAATGAACGCTACTTTTATTCAGAATGAAGATGTCTTCCAGCAACATTTTTTTTTCTTTCTCTTTCTCCCCACTTCTAACACACTGAGTGAAAAGAGAAAAGCCCAGTTTTACATGTCTTGAGCAGATTCAAACATCCATGAATAAATAAGGTGCTAGACATTAGATACATGTTATTTAAGTTTCAAAGTCCTTTGCAGAGATTAGTTCACCTCTCATAAATGAAAAATAATTCACATGGAGGCTGCTTTAACCAAGATCACACCAGGAATTAGAAGGAGAGATGAGTCTGGTATCCTATGGTGTATATGAAGTGGTACAACAACATCCTGAAATATCTGGGAGGTCAAGTACATCAGAAGTTATTAACTCTGTCCAAAAAGCATTGAGCACTTCTACTTTCAGTCAGAAGGGCTGTGAGGGAAGCAGACACCTCCAGAGATCCTAGAACAGAGTAATTTACTGGCCTTGATGACACTGCTCCTTCATCTCTGGTCACGAAGAGACACACCAGTGGGGACTGCCTGTGGCTGCTCCAGTGCTGGGCTTATTTGCCTTACAGCACCCTGGCCTTTCTCTGAGCCTACGTCAGCAGATAACCCTCCACCATCAGGGAGGAAATCCTATCTCAGCTGACTGCTCAACCACAGCTCCCATCTGCTGCTGCTCCTGGCTTCTTGCTAGCATTAAGTAGTTTGGGGCCACAGTCCCATTTACCTGCTTCCTGAGCTTGGGGAGGAAAAAGAAAGGCCAAAAAATCCCAAAGGTGCACCCAGTATAGCCCTACAAAACCAAGCCATTTGACACGTGATGTGCTGGATTTGCCAGCGTACCTGTGTTAGGAGGGTTCCCAGTTTCCGTCCCAGTGTGGCCCAGGAGGCCAACTCTGCCACCAGTCCTGAGCAGTCTGTCTGAGAGCACTGACCAGTCTGAATACCTGTGGCAGGGTTGGACTCTAGGTGGTCTGGTACTTATCCCTATTTATACAACACACAGCCTTTTCCAGCCATTAAACTGATTTTATGTGTGCAAGCCTGTTTCAGCAATTAGAGCAAAAAATCTTTATAGCTCTTTTGGTTTGAATTGGGCTGGTTTCAAACCCAGGTACTAAAATGGATAAAATTATCTTGAAAAGCAAAGGAATTACACTGTACTCTGAGCTCCTCTGCATCATATTATGAAAGACACAAAGATAATATTTGTATAAATTAAAGCTATTGGAGACGTATGGTATTTCAGTTTCTGCTTCATTAAGTTGTCCTCCAGCCTTGAACATCCCTAGATCTATTCTGCAGCACTTTTCTATTTTAAATTTAATCTACCCTGCTGCAGAATGAAAGCTTAAAAGGATATTGCCTCTTTAAATTAAATGTGGAAAAAAATAACAACGGTGGAATTCTTGCTGAAGTGAATGCTATCTATTATATAAATTCTAGAATTCATAATATTTTCATATGTCCGTCAGCCGCCCTGCTAGTTCAGCAGTATATTTCTTCTCTGTTTCACTATCACCACAATTACTTTTTTTTTTTCATTGATTGTAAGACCAGAAGAAACCACTGTGACCGTCTAATCTGATTGCACATGTACAATAAACCATAGGACATGTCAGGATTAATTCCTAATTTGATTAAAATGACTCTTGGAAAAAAATCTGATCTTTTCCCTGCAATTTCCAAGCACTGGAATATACCTTTGCAACCCCTCATGAGCTGTTCCAATCACCAATTATTTTAGCTTCAGCATTATAAACAAGCACTGTCTGTTGAGTCTGGAATTCTGTTGTCTTCTGATTTGTAAATATTGGATCCTTCCTCTGTTTTGGGTTGGTTTTTTTTTATTTTATTTGTGTGGACTTGATGGCAATCAACTGCTGCTTCTAAGTGGTGGTGAAAATACCAGGACACTGATATTTTCACTGCAATCCTCATGACTTTTCTATGAGCCCTATGACCAGCTGAACAACAATGCCATCCATGCTAGCTAGTAAGAAATAAAGGAATGATTTGATTCATTCTCTCATGGGGATTATCCACCCCATTCAGTTCTATATTGGCATCTGACACCCTGTCACGTACAGAATCTTCTCCCAAGGATGGGCATCCAAAGCTCTCCTTTCAGACAGAGGCCCCAGCTCTGGCTGCTTGCCTAGGGGGCAAGAGACAGGGATCAGGTTGGCTACTCCACCCCAGGGTGCAAGCACCCGTTCCTAGAGGTGCCTGGCACCGTTACTCTCCTGCCCTGCTCTATCAGAGCTGTTCTGCTCTGTGCAGAATACCTTGGGCCAGCGGGGAGGAAAGAGATTGCAGACAAGCATGTATAGGCAGATGGGTAGGGCATTACATGTGCACTCAGTGCATCAATCCTGCCACAGCATCAGGTAGATCTGATGGGAATGCTCTGAGAACACCTTATCAAATTGAACCCGAACTGGGAGAGGCTGAATAATATCTTATTTTCATGTGTGTGAATTATACTTAAGCCTGAGATAGGCAGCAAGCTGCTTCTGGCCATCCCAGGAGCAGAACTTCAGGGGCCTGAAGAACTTTACTGCTAATACTGCAGGTGCCTCAGGCCTGTAAGCTTGAGGAACAGTCTGGTGGGGATTTTGAGGTTCTAAACAGAACAATTAATGTTCCTAGTTCCCATAATAGGTGTTCAACTTCTTATGTGTTTCTGGGTCATCAGGTCCTTGAACAACAGGGGGTGGGGTATACTGCAAAACATCTTGAAGCTATTGTCCTGCTGGTAGAATAGAGTTGGTCTGGAGATGGGTAAGTTCCTAGTAATAGAAACAGGAGAATGTGGGTGGAACAGACACCCAGAGAGGTGGTGGGATCTCCACCACTGGAGGTTTTCAAGACTCGCTGAGGCAAAGACACAGCTGACCCAATCTAGTGTTGGCAACAGTCCTGCTTTGAGTGGGAGGCTGGATCAGAGACCTCCAGAGCTCCTCTCCAGCCAACATTTCTATCATAAGGGAGGATGGAGGGATGTAGTCAGGGAGGGTTTTCTGGAGTCATCTTGGAGTCATCAGCAGGTTCCCCAGTGGGAAGCAGCTCCTCCCGTACTCTGACTACAAGAGTGGGCTCTTGTGGGTGTTCTCAGTGAGAGCACCCTGGGAAAAGGCAAGTGCAGTCTGGGGAGGAGGAATTGAATCGTGTCGTTGATAACAGCAATTAAGGAATCCAACTGAGATTTCAAGGAAAAAGAATGAATCTATAGGGTATGTTAGTTAATTAAAACAGAGGCATCATCTTCAGGCCTTTTTCATTCACAGAAAGCCTCAGTTTCCTGCTAAAGGCTTATTGAACTGGTGACAGTGGCTCAAGACGACTGTGGTTGCTTTTGGAATAAAGTAGTTTGTTCAGAAGAGGAACAAACACACCCCTTCCCTGGAGTCCCAAGTTCTTGGCTGGAGGAGCTCCCAGCCCTGCTGTACTGCATGTTCAGGGTGGAGCAAAGTGATTCAAGCAAAGGCAGATACTGATTATAGTTTAATTGTTGCTGCAGTGCATCTTTTTCCTGTGTTCAGCTATCTCCTGGCAGAAGGCACCTAACCCTGCATGGAGGCTGGAGTGAACCTCAAGCCCCAACAAAGTCCAATGACCAAATTCCCATGGTCTCTGTTCTGCCAGGAATGGGGGACTCTAGCAGACTTTGGGGAGATTGCTGCTAGAGCTGATGGATAACAAAGCATGAAGCTAGAAAAAGCTTTGCATTCAAAGGTTTGGGAATTTTTATTATATTTTTTTTAACTGGGAAGAGATTTTTTTCCCCCACTTAATGAAAAAGGCCTTTTCCTCATCATAACCAAGAAAGGAGGCTGCAGCATTTGGCAAACAAACTTCTGTTAAGTGCATTTGCTGGAAGTGTTTATCCTTTGCTCTTGACAACTATCTTGACTGTAGTAAGCATTGCACTGTGCTCTAGCTTGCATAATTCTGACATGGGAGCAAAGTCCCTACGGGGGAGTTGACAGTGTCTTTCCTAGGGCCTTTTTTTTTTTCTTTTTAATATCTGGTCACTTGTTGTAATCAGAGGCAATAACTTGTTTGGGGAAATTTTTTCCTGCTCTCCAGGGATTTTCTTTCTCCTCTGGTTGATTTTAGCAGGAGAACATCTTTGCAGGGAGTGGAGGGGGGATCTCCACAAGAGCAGTGAAATAACCTTCCATGAGGGCTAGCAGATGTTTAACAAGGGATTCTCTGCCTTCCTCCAAAACTCCCCTTCTTCAGCTTGTTGCCTGGAAACCCTCTGCTTCTTCCTCTTTCACATTTAATTACTGCAAATAGTTGAAAACTTTATCTAAACTCCTATCAAATGGACAAATCACTGCTCAGGGCAGATAAATGGACCTAAGTGATTCCAAAAGTTGATCTCTGCTTGCTTTGAGTTTTTGAAGGGTTTTTTCCTTTACTGTTGGGATTCAACCCAGCATTTTCCAAGCTCGGTAACAGGAATCTGGACTAATTCAGGAATGTCCTTGCTCTCTGATATTATATATGACTAGAAGATAAGAAAGGAGGTAGACAGAGATTAGCATAAGAGACTGGTTAAATGCACAGGAATGGGTACTGTCACTGTGAAATGGTGTTGGTGGTGGGGTTATCCTTGCAGATGGATGTTTCCATTACAGCTTGACTTCTCTTCAGGAAGCCTCCATAAAAAGGCAGTGAAATGCAACCCATATGGGGAAGAATTTACTCTTTGCCCCCAGCCTCTGTCTTTGCGGGCTGGAGGTAGAGATGACGCATCGCGTGTGGAGAGAGCCAGAGGGCAATAACCCGTCATCTTGGTGCCATGCTAATTCTGTGGTTAAATAAGAGGGTGTCGCACGGCGGTGGTGTCGGTGCTGGCACAGGTCCCTGACACTGAGGTTGCATCCACACAGGTGTGGTTTTGTGGCACTCTGGTTCCCAGAGCAAAACTTGCAGCCCTGCACCCACTTCTTATGCAGAGCAGGAGACATGAGGGTGCCTCACAGTGCAAAGATCCACCCCACTGAGATGGGAACACCTATGACAGGAACAGCAAAAGGAGAGATGTATCTGCAAACTTCCCTTCCCACCTATTCACACAAGGAAGTCAAATGAGAAGATGAAAGCAGGCAGGGGGGTGAGCCCCAGAGTTTGATTCTGGTTCTCTTTTATGAGAGAGTATCATCAGAGGCCATCAGACGCAAGCTCAGGGCATCATTTGCAGGCTGCCTCCCAAGGAAGGAGCTGGGGGTCTCCAGGACTGTCTTGGGTTGGAGAACAGGCTGCATCGTGAACCTGTCAGGCATAATTGACTCTGTCGTGACTGGAGTCTCTAATATACAGAACCAGGACAAAGCAGAAAGACTAAATCACCCAAATGACTTCTAGCAAGAATAGTCTGCCTCAGGTCAAGAATGCAGGCAAACCTGACCTGAGGGCTAGCTGCCCTCAGGGCTTGCTTTTATTATTATTTTTTTTCCCTCTGACAAACAGCTGACTGATGATTCTGCCACTACCCAGGTTTCATTGCCTCTGCAAAGAGCTACAGAGGCACCAAAGAGTTAACCCCCACTGGAGCCAAGGCACCCACTGACCAGAGTCAAGCTTTTCTCTCCTGCTTGTGAGAATCCCTGCTCCCATATAATTTTGCACACTCGCAGCTACCACAGTTAACAGGTTGTTTGTCTTGCAGTGGATCGGAGGGCGTCTGTGTAAACCTCCGTGCAACTGACTTTAATTACCTGCCAAACCTGCACCAGGGCAGAAGCCCACATATTGTATGTGACATTACCAGTAGAGCAAGTACTGGAATGCAGGGGCTAGAATAATTTGACAGCTAACATAAAGCACTGTGATTTATATTTTGGTTATATTGAGATTTTTCCCCCTCTTTGAGCACTCATATAAATATTTACTTGGATTCTAGGACCTTGCTTAACCCTCACAGTGCCACATTTTATCTTCTTCCTTTTTTCTTTTCTTTTTTTTTTTTTTTCCTGGTATTTTTGTTTTTCGGCAGCTACTCCAGAAATGCCTTTCATTTTAAAACACAGAAGATTTAAAGCAAAATAACTTCACCTTTAAACTGTTTCATCTGTAAACAATGTGCTGCAGTAATCTTGATAAATTTACTGTAGTGTTCAATTGAAAACAGATTATGGAGAAGCACTTCTTTTAAAAGATACGAGATTTATTTCAGAGAAACCTTGGTTATAGATTCTGGAGCAGAGAACAGCTGATAGGTCTGCTATGTTTTAAATTTTATCCAAGCTATTTCATTAATTATTGAACGGAGTAACGTGACCATAAAATCTGTTTATTTCAAATTTAAACTTACCTGCTGCTTAATGTTACTGAGAAAGGGTCCTTTTCTTTTGTGTCACCTCATGGTTTAAGTCTGCATGCAGTAGGACAGAAATCACTACCAGAGAGGTTTAGTGATGCTGCAAATCAGAAAGCCATAGACATTTTTTATTATTATTGTTATTACCACGATTCCTTTCTGTATGTCCTACCTATGCATCAGTCACTTATTACGTAGCCCCAGCTTAATACCCTGCTCTTTTGTGTGCCTGACTTGGGACAAGTGAGGACCTAGAAATACCCTTCCAAACCCATTTTCTACTAACATCCTTGCTACTCCTTTTATCCATCTGTAGAGTGGGTTAGCGTGTCACTCCACAAAACTAGTGCTGGACCTAATGAATTTGTGCTCTTCCAATCCTTGAGATGAGCACGTGCTCTTGCAGACCAGTGCAGTATTGCCACTGCAATAGCCAGAATAAAATGCTTGATCCACAGGTCAAGGCTGACATAAAAATAAGGATGGCCTATGTCAAAAGGAGTTTAGCAGTTCTCTTTTCTGGTGTCCTGAATGAACTCTGTGTTTATCAGCCTCAGCAACCAACGGAATGGCTCAGTGCTAGAGCTGATTGTAGCATTGCAATAGCACTAACTTAACACATGGAGCTCAACGTTGTTGGACGATAAGCAATAAGAAATGCGTGAGCAGAGATCTGAGACTCAAAACCCTTTTGCCTGTAATTGTTGGGTACCTTAAATGGGCAGAAAATGCAGATCCAGAGAGCTGTGAGGGCCGGTGTTAGCTTAGAGACTTGTTTATAATTGAATGTTCCCTTTCTCATGTTTGTAGAGGCTTTAGGTAATAAGTGCACTGCAGCATAAGAGCAAGGAAGAAGCAGTTAGCAGAAGTCCAAGGTGCAGCTTTATTGCCCTCTGTAATTTCTTTTCTGAATGGGCCCCCTGAACCAGCAGGAATTTCTGCTCCATTCAATAGCAAGTAAAACAGGACCCATAAAATCACAGGATTAGAGGGGTTTGTGCTGCTTTTCCCCTGTCCCCATCCCCTGGCAATCAGTGATCCTGCCCTGTGCTTCCAACTGCAATGGCAGGAGCAGAGGCAGCACAGCCCAGGGGGGAATTGTCAGACGGAGCCCTGCCATCAGGCTGTGGCTCATCTTGGTCAGGTCACCGCACCTCGCAGTGCCTTGGTTTCCCCAGCTGAAAAAGGTCGGTGGCCTCCTTTAATAAATTGCCAGAAGTTGTACTGAAGGAGGAATAATTATTGCTTATTTTTTATGAATGCAGATTTCAGGTACTTGGCAGTGATTTCATGCCACATTTACTTCGGAAAAAAAATCGTACTGAACACAGCACCCTTGTCAGTGAGTGTTTAATGCTCTTTACAAAGCCAGGAGCACCTTTCTGGAAACAAATGAAGTCTCATTAGGTGAAGTCCAGTCTAGAGCAGTCTCAGATCTCTCTGTATAATCAGTAGGAGGTTACAGGCTTCAAGAGTCAAATACAGGCACAGATAATGCATGTATATTTGCCATACATGAGCATTATTGCCATACAGAATGGAAACAACCAAGTTTAGAAATACTCCCACCTCTGTAGTCCTGTGGACACGTCCTAGTATCTCCTAGTGCTGCAGGGAAAGCAGGAGTCTGCAAAGAGGATGCAGTTAACAAAATGATGCGTTAGAGCTGCATGGTGACATTGTCAGCGGAGGAGATTTCTCTGGTACAAACCGTTGCCCACTGCCTCCAAAAAGGAGGAAGCAGGGAAGAGAAATAAGTTTGAGATGTTTCTTTAAAGAAAGCACTAAACTTGGTAAAAGGACACAGCTTTCCTACCTTGCTCTCTGCCCCTCATGCCTCAGGATATCATAAATTTTTGATACCAATAAAACAGAATTTTTGATGAGATGCTATTTTGCATTAAAGCAACTTTACATGCAAAGATTGCATAATAGGAAGTAAAATTGAATTTTGCCTCAGAACAAGTTCTTATTATTAATTTAAGTGTTTTTTATATATTTTAGCAGCAGCTTATCGTTCTATATATTTAATTTCTTTCAAGTGAGAACACTTAGCATTGGTTTCCTTATCTAAACAAATCTTTTAAGAGAACACATGTATAAAGTGGAAATGCAGTGTTTTGAATCTGTGCCTTAAGACAAACAGTGAAACTTTAAAAGGGGAAATAAAACATTGCAGAGGACAACTATCTCTAAAACCTGAGAGCAGGCTCCATGGGACAGGAAAACATGTCACTTTCTTTATGTGGAATGGTTTTTTCTCCCTCTTTACTGCAGTGTTTATTGTAACCATATTGTGACAAACCTGTAAATACAATAAGCACCCATTGGAGTAATTGTGTTTAAGGCAAAGGATTTGCAGTACTTTGGGTCTCAAGTACACCACAATCATTTCTAACACTTCCATACACCACGATGCACAGGACCAGCTCACAAATACAGTCTCTTTCCCTGTCCTGGATGCTGGAACAAGAGAATGTTTGGCAGTACCTCATGTTGCGGTCAGCCTTCACTACCGAAAGACACCATTTAAAAAAAATCAAGAAAAGGCAGCACTTGAAAGCTTCTCCCCTCACCCCATTCTTCTTCTTCTTCTTCTTGCATAAAACAAAAGTCCAGTGTGGGATCCTATCAGACTGCCGCATGCTACATTACTGAACGTGCTATGCAGGATTACGCAATAAGCTATTTAGAGTGTGTGTGTGTGTACATAACTTTGGATTTACTGTAACCTTAATGGAGTGAAACATAATGATTATTAAAAAAAAATAACCAAAAAAAACCCCCGAACAACTGAAACTTGTCCTAATAAGAAACAAAATAGCTTTTTCCTTCTCGACAGTGGGGAATTACTTTCAACGCTGTAAGGAGGAGATCAGATCAAAACTTGAAATTTAAAAAAAAAATGAAGAGAGACAGCCCGGGAGCCGGAGCAGCGGCAGGAAGGATGCTGCAAGAGCACATCCGCACGCCCTGCGGCTGCTGCCGGGCCATAAACAGCCCCACCGCCTCCGCCTGCCCCCCGCCGGACCCTGACCCCCCCTCTGCCGTGGGCTTTATTCACCCCAGCCCTTCTCAGAACCTCCCGGCCGCAGAAGCTGGACTGGGGCGGGGGGTCTCAGTTCCTGCCACTTCTAGGTCACTCGTGGGAAAGCACGCACAGAAAATGGGGTTCGGGGTTGTGGAAGGGGATGAGCATCCCCTGGGGTGGGGCCAGGGAGCGCTGCCCCTCCAAAGGACATCCCTGCGCTGTCCCCAGGCACGGCTGGGCTTGTGTCGGGGTGTACTGGAGGCAGGTTGTACTGGAAGCAGCTGAAGGTGGTTGGGAAATGCAGCTGCAACCCCAGGGAAGGCTCTCAAAGCTGGGTGGGGACCGAGCGGTGCCGCTCACCGCTTGTTGTTCGCCGTTGCAGGTTTTCCCATGCCCTCGAAGCACATTTCAGCTGAGGAAGAGCAGAACAAGACCCCCAGGCTCCAGGGCAGCCTCCGACCAGCACCATTCCTTTGCAGACCAGGTCACCCCAGTCTCAGCTACCTCAAGATGCCCCCCAGCAAGTCTGTGCCATCGAGTCCTGCATCCAGCCCAGCTCTTGGGTTCACTCACAGGGACATCAGCAGCGAGTCCACGTGTGACCCCAGGGATGGACCAGGGGCAGAGCAGACGAGAGCAGAGGGGTCCCAGAGGACAGACCCCGCTCAGCCACAACCTCCCACACCCTGTGGGTAAGGGCAGTAATCGTTTAATGACCTGGTTATTAATGAGACCTGAAGGGCAGGTGCTCATGAGCAGCACTGGGGTGGGAGTGGGATGCAGGGGACCAAAAGAAAATGCAAACCAGAGGCAGATTATAATCAATGACTTTTATCTTTTGAAAATGGAAGCAAATATTTGGACAGATAACTATGGCCGCTCTATAAGAGCGCATCTTTCAGGACTTCGCTGGTTCTCTTCTGGGATATCACGGCTACAAAAAGCTTCAGGCACTGACTCCGGTTGAGCCTGGCTAGGCATCAGTTCATTTAAATAAAATACAGGCTAGAAACTAAAAACCAGGGCGGCCTTTTCCTCCGCCCTCCTCAGACCGTCTACCACACACCCACCGATCTCCTCGGGGTATTTCAATCCAGCGTCTCCAAAAAACTTATTTCCCTCCAATTAGAAAACAAAACAAAACAAAACAAAACCCCAAGAGGTCCCCAAGCACACAACCCACGAATCAACACAGAGATCACCGTTTGGGGGTGGGGGGTGGGGGAAGCAGTACGTTTGGGTTTGTTTTCCGAGAAGAAAAAAGGAAAAGAAAAAAGAAAAAGAAAAAGGACACATCATCTCAGCTCTTTACTGCAACACAAAAACATCACCAAACATCCCGGAGCGTCCGGACTGTGAATCCAGCACCAGCGGTCACAGGGCAGGGGGGGCTGGTCCCTCCTGCTGTGCTCGCTGTGGAAAATGAAGACAAAACCCAACTTTTCGGAAGCTTCCACACACGGCAACCCTAACACATCCTCTGTCCCTCTGCCTCCTGTTCTGGGGCCTCTCTGTCCAGCCCCGCCGGCCCGGATCACGCGCACCCCTCCCTCCAGAGCAGAGAATCCTTAACCTGTAAGTTCTGAGCGTGCAAACACTGGAAAAAAATGGACAATTGGAG
>JANHFX010009793.1:0-67372 GCA_027560015.1 Chloroceryle amazona | reverse complement strand
GCGCCGGAAGTGACGCCACATCAGCGACCGTAACCAAGGGAACTTATAAAGCCAAGGCAGCGGCCTGGGCGGCAGTTGCTGCGGGGCTGCTGCCCGGGGCTGCTGCCCAGGGTCTCTCCTTAGCCCAGGGTTAATCGCCCCGGGGTCGGGCCGGAGGCCCTGCTGTGCTCTCCGGCTCGGGAGAGGTGTCGGTTCAGCCCCAAGGTCGCGGCACCGTAGCGAGAGCGCGGGAAAGGGCAGTGCTTTAGCATAGACGTTCTACAGTCGGTAAGAGACGAGCAGAGATAAAATACTGGGTTTCTTTTTGTTTGTTTCTTTGTTTTTTGGTGGTGGTATAGAGCTGGTGATAAGTTCAAATTTCTGACCGTGCAAGAGGGGACCCAACCACAACTTGTAGCAGCAGCTCTGGGATACTTGATGGGAAGTGCTGGAAAAGTTCTTATTTCTTAAAAAGCAAGCAAAGGAAAGTTTTAGCTAAACACTTTCAATGCATCCAGTCTTTGTAGTGAGTAAGTCCTAAAGTTAACTGGTCTCATGACCAGTAGCAATCAGGGAATTCATTCTCCAGCTGGGCTACGGGTGTGGCCCTTTCACTTTGTGCCCCAGAATTGGCTTGCATGCTAGTTCTTGAATTATAATCTATTTATAATATGTCTTCCACTTTTAGTATTTTTGCGTTCTTCAGGAGATTGCGAAGGGTTTTGAAAAATAGGTAAAAACCATGTAATGTTTCTTCTGTTCTTCAAGGATTTTAATTACTATAGTGATGGTTTTATACTTTGATGGAAGAGGATTTCTTTTCAACTTTTAGTGTCCTGCTCTACTGAGGGTGCAAACACAGAAGTTCTGTCAGGAATCATTTCTACACTTCAGTGTGACAATTATATTCTCATTTCAGCTTTATATTAAGGACATGGTGACTGACTTTGATGAAAAACATGATGAATACTTAATATCCCTTCAGCAGAGAAACCGGTGAGATACAAAATTGTTACCAACTTGAGTATGTAATACCTGTTGTGTGCTATCTGATGCAGTACCTACTCTTAGCAGTTGTATTAGTTTAAAAACTTGAGTTTTAAACTTGTGATGCAAAGTCTGACTTGCTGTGTCTTAAAAGCATTCAGGTTATTCTTTTCCCTTTGCTAAGTACATCAAAACTCTTATTTCTAGAGGAGACCACACTCTTTTTTTCAGCATACTTGAAATTATAGGTAGATTTATTAGTAAAATAGTTCTTGTGGCTTAGAGGGAAAACTTTTATTTATAGAGCAAGAGGTTCTAATTTCAGAAGTAACTGGCAGCTTCCACTGTGTGAGGAGGTTGTTATGAGGCAAAGTTTTGATGTTGTCAGAAATACAGAAAATAGCATGCAAAGGTTGCTGAAGTGAAATGTACAAAGTCAGGTTCAGATGAGATAAGGACATTTAGGTTGCTTTTGTGAACTTTAGTATCTTTCAGAGAAGTTTCACCCTTTGTTTACATAAACCTTCCTGTCATTGTACCTGAGGCAGAAGAATTTCATAGGTTCATCAGAAGGGTCTACAGAACTTTCTGGTTGGTTGCCCTCCTTTACCACAGGCTAAGAGATTTTTACTCTTGTTCTATAATGAACTGAATGTTTCAGTGAAAAGGCAAAAAACCCCAAACTAAAACAACCTAAAAAAGCCCCAGTTATGTCAGAAGAACAGACAGTTTTTGTGAACTTGGCTTTCTTTTCTGTCCAGTCTCCTACAGCAGTTTTAGAGAAGCATGAAACAACTTGGGTCCTTGTTATCAAAACTCTCACTCTGAGTTTTGGTGGAAACATTCCTCAGAATTACATGACAAGCAGGTGGTAACTATCCCTTGCAAAAGTGGGAGTCTGGATGCATTCCTGTACTGGACACCACTGGCACTTCTGGATAGCAGGGGCTGCAGACTATCCCCCATGTGGGAACAGGTCAGGTCCTGCCCCTGGGCCAGTCACAGCTGCTTCCCGCGGGATCCACAACTGACAGAAACAGTCACCATGTGCCTGAGCATCAGCAGCTGGAGCAGCCTGGGGGGTATTCAAGAGAGTGATGGCTGCAGGGTGTGGAGTGCTCCTCGGAGGCATGCTGCACACAGGACTGCTGGGTGCAGCAGGGACACATCCTTGGAGAAAGGTGGCTTGTGTCAGAATGGATACACCCTGTGGGACTTTGGCCTGTGGGTGGACCCACCCTGGAATCAAAGGGAAACCAGGAAGCAGAATGTGGGAGCAGGTGCAAAATTATTGTCTTGTTGTATTCTTTTAGGCAGATGTTAATTTTCTAGCATCTTTAACTGCACTATTGACTGGAGGCTTTCCCCTTTAAGTTTCAAACCACAAATCATCTTTTTCTTTTTTCTTGAAAAGAGCTCAAGTATTTTAAAGTATTTTAAAATGCTGAGTAAAACTCTTGAACAAGAAGAAAGCTTAAATATGCTAAATAACAAATGGAAAAAAATAATCTGAAAAGAGAAATAAGGTGGAAAAAGTCTCAAGGGAGAAGTTTGGTCAGACTTCATATGTCACAGCCTGGAGGTACTCCTAGAAGCAGTACAGGAACAGGTCTTGGAAGCTATATTCTCAAATTGTTATTTAAACTATAAATGTATTTTTCAGCTTTGTGACATCATGTGTTTTTGTATTTATTGCTCTGACCATCTGTATATGCACTGTGTAAGGATGAATTATCACTTTTACTTCAGGCTACTGGGACGTTTAAAAAGAAAGGATCCTACACAAATCAAACTGGAGCAGCTGGAACAAGGATTTTCTCTGTATCTGAATGGAGCTAATTCAGACCTGGGAAATCACAGCAGAAAAATCAGCTCACATGGCTACCTTAAAAATGAGACAAAGACCCCCAGGACAAATGGTGAGTTGCAGGAGAGTTTGTCTACATTTAGCTGGTATCTGGGACTCTATCACCTGATCACCCCTCCTCAGCAGAGAAGGGAGATTGTGAAAAGGAGAGGAGACCTGTGGGTTGATTTGAAAATGGATTTAATGAAACAGCAAAACTACTACTAGTGCCAATATAAAGTAAACAAAGTTATACTTGGGAGCAGAATGGTGAGTGAGCCCTTGCAGGGATGAGGAGAAGCAAGAGAAAATTCACCCCTCTGTACTGAGCATCATGTTTCTGGTCTGGGATACACCTGTAGCTAATTCAGGTCAGCTGGCCTGGCTGACTCCAAACTGCTAACAGCCTCCAGACCAAGGCTGGACTGGGATTATGTCCCAGCAAAGCCAGGACAGAGATTACAATCTAGAACTCTTTTGAACATTTACTCATCAGAGCTGTAATTGAGTTGGTGAGGTTACTGGTCAGGCTGTGACAGAGACAACAGCATTGGAGCCTTGCATAATGAAATTCCATGGGAATCTTTCATTGGAGTACTTAAGCTGGTTGTAGGGAGGGAACGGTATCTGCACCACCCTATCCATTTCTCAGTTGTTCCCTGACTAATTCCAAAGTTTAACTTCCCCATCTCTCCATTTGTTAAATGTTTAGAGCTCAAACTAGAAGATTAGAAATGTATATACGTTGTCACTGTAAAATAATGCTAGACCTTTGCCTGATCCATAACACCCTTAATAGGCTTTAAAATCTGATGGACTTCAATGTTACCTAAATCTGGTGTCCTTTAGACAAATGACACTTGGTGACATAGACTATAATCAAATTATATCCAGTAAGAGCTGCATTAAGCTCATAAATTATGTTTAAGCTATAATAGTAGTCTTAAAAAGACAGCTAATCTCTACTTAAATATTTGAAGTAAAGAAAATCTACCATTTTCTGCTGGTGATTAACTGGCTTTATTTAAAAATGTGTATTTTGTTTCTAATTAAAGTCTGTCTGTCAGAGAGAGCAATGTAGTGACAGGAATAATTTTGCATGTATGAATGCATAAAGTGTGAGCTTACTGGCCTTCTAATCTATTTAGCATAATGAAAATGAAGTTGATTTCAGTAAATCCCTGTGTAAAGCAGTTTCCCAACCTTAGCCTGTTATCCTCACGTTTGATACAACCTGTCTGTCTTAGAGTGGTTTTTTAATCTGTGGCTGGGTAGATAGTGTCTGCTCGAGCTTTATTTTCACCTGAAAAGGAAGAGAGTTTTAAAAGTTACTTAATATGATCATTTATTGTGATGGAAAGATTGCTCGTCTCAACAATAAATTTTCAGTAACTATTCTAACCATGACTTTAACCTCGATCTCTGTTTTTTCTTTTGTTTCCTGGGTACACACTATTTGTTTTCAAGCTGAAGTGATCTATATAATCTCTTGCAGGTTGTAGGGAATGGTGACAGGGAATCAACTAGTCACCTAGTTCCACTCTTAAATATGAAGGGAAATGTAATGATGCAAAAAGTTCGCATTGTTGGGTGTTGGAAAATGAGGGGAAGTGTGTGCTCTGTCACACTGGATGATCGACCTCTAGGTAGCTAAAGGGGTTTTAAAACAAGATCTTTGATGTTTTGGTCCAAAATTTCTGCAGGGATATTGTGGCAGCAGCTGTAATAAAACTCAAAGGAAATTTCTCTTGACAGAGTTGTGCCCGTTCTCTCTTAGCTTAGCCAAAAGCTTTTACTTTTATGGTCGCTTAATGCTGTTTGATTCAGTGAGGGTAGAATACTTCAGCTTGTCTTGGGGCCCTTTAAAGGCCTCAGTGGCAGTCTCTGTTCTTCTCCTCAGCTCCATCAACGTGGAGACAGTAGTGTTATCACTGCAGAAGAGAACCGGGTGTTGTGCTGTTCAATGTTGTTATTTTAAACACGTGTAGCTGCAGCGAAAGTTACCAACTGAATCATCATCCTCTCATTTTTTTTCTTCTGTTTGATTTTGCCACTAGAGTCCAGAGTGGGAATCACTGGTGATCTGTAAAGTTTCTTGCCTGGGGGTACTACCTTAACAATTTTGTGGTCTGTTTCATTCCTGGGCATTTCTTCTCAATGATTGAATATGACTTTACTTACAGAAATGATCTCTAGCTGAGATACAGCACTGAATTTCCTTCCCTATCCATCTCCCATGAGAGTTATTGCATCATTACTTCTAAAGCATCCATCTGTAGGATTAGTCTTCACTGAAATATTAGGAATGTGTGATACTTAATAATACAGAACAGGCACAAACCCCTCTTTGTGGTTCATGAAGGTGTCATCATAAATCTATTTGTCTGGACTGTTTTCTTTGTCTGTGTTCCCTAGGAGTAATTCATGGTAATAGTGACTGATAAACTTTTCACGCTTAGGTTTGGTAAATGAGTTAAAATAAAATGATGGGCTTATAAGGTAGTGAAGCCAGTCTCTAGGTACACTGTCATTTCTGTGGGTGTATCAACCAGACGTAGTTTCACAACCGTGCCTGTACCTCCAGTGGATGTCAGCATGGTCACAAGGACATGGCTTAAGGGCAGCATGAGGCCTCCTTTGATTATAACTAATATTTTGATGATACACTGCTCTGTTCTTGGCTACTACAATAGGCACAGTCAGCTCAAGTCTCCAAGGGTAAGACACCAGTGGACCTATTTTGTGTGCCAATGAAAGGATGGTTTTGTTCTGAAGTAATATTTGTAGCACAGACAGCTAGCTCAGCTGCATCAAGTTCTGCCTGTTTTTCCTGGTTTAGAGAGATATGGTCACATGAAACCATCACAAAATACTCAATTCTGACAACCAAATACTCAGCAGTGGTAGCACGAGTCCTACCCTGTCCCCTTTTTCTGCTTACACTTGTAGCATACTTGAATGGCCTTCTGGGCAGTTGCTTAGAAGATGGATTGCTTAGAAGGTGAAAGATGTTTCCAGTTCTGTCCCATGCTTCCAGGACAGTTTACCCTCAGTACCAGAAGAGCCCCAGAGCACTCAGCACCAATGCTACTGACTGCCAAGTATTTCTGAGGTTACTTAGGAACAGCCTAATGGAGGAACTGTAGTTGGCAGGGCTCTTTTTCTTCCTTGGAGCAGTCCATTCCTTTTCTCCTCTGTTCTTAGTCCTGTTTCAGGCCTAATAGACAGATACTTTTTGCTGAAGCAAAAGAACATTGTCTTGTTCTCCTTGCTCTGTGATTTTTATGATCACTCTTCATTCGCATAAGCACACGCTGTTCCTCTAAGAGTGGTCCTACCCTGTGCCTATTCTATCTGCTTGTTACCAGTACTTGTGCAATCTCCTGGTGAACTGGATTGCACAAATTACTATAATTAGAAATATTTCTTTTATTTTTTCTCGGTTGAAATGTGCCCATAGCCTTTTTCTGAACAGTTCACTACACAGGTGCCTGTAGAGTTGTCCAGCCCGAAGAAGAAAATGTGTTTTTGACAACTGTAATGAGCAACCTGATATAATTTTGAAGTAAGCCCTGCTTTGAATGGGACATTGGACTAGGTGACCTCCAGAGGTTCCTTCCAAACTCTTTCTGTGATTGTATGATCATTGTAGGACAATTGCTTTTATTGTAGTGCCAGTTTCTGTTAGCTTAGGGTGACCCTTAAATTATGGCTTAAAGAAAAAAGGTTTTGAATCAGCTATTTTTCTTCACTGGGAAGAAATAGAAGCTGTAAATCTGTCTCGGCCATAGGAAATGAGATGCCTTTATTTAGGATGCTATTGAGAGTGTTGGCAAGGTCCTTGCTCCATAGAGAATGCTGATGTGGCCTGCAAGATGTTTGTCTCTTTGTCTCAATCAAAGCATCTTCACAAAAATCTGTTGTTCCACTGTAAGTTAGGACCATTTCCAGCATAGGAACCCTTAGTTCTTCTTGACCATACACAGAATTTTTGCCTAAGTTCTGGAACGAAGTCTTCCTTGCCTTAGAAGTGAAATGGTTGTTTGTCGTTCATTTACAACTTTTACTAGATTCCTTCTCTGCGCAGTAAGTTAAATACCTAAAATATTCTGTTTAATTTGCCAGAATCTTATGTTTCCTTAGTTGGAGAAGAAATAAAATTCCTTTGCAGACACAGTGCATCACTTGTCGTTCATTAGAGTCCTGTTCATCATGGGTTGCCTTTAGTTGTATGGGTGCTGGGCTCAGCTGACCTCCGAAGGCAGATCTTACCATCTACCCAGCTAGGAGTTAGAATGATGTGCAGTCTTGTTCTGGAGTGTATTTCCATACTTTCATGGCAATGAATGTGGAGATTCAGTTTTTAAGCTAATGTTTCCTTAATTTATTTTCTAGAATGCACCTGATGATGACCCTCCCTAGAGGCTTAAAACTCCTGCCACTAATATACAAGTAGGCAGTATTTGAAGTGCAGTAGTTGTGGATACCATTCACATGTCAAAGTCCTTATCGGGGGGGAAAAAGGCAAATAAAAAAAAACCAGAACAACCTGCAAACTAAGGCGTATATTGTCAATACCATATTTCTGTTTACTGTCTTCTCATTCTTCTATGTTCTGATAAAGCCGTTGAGCTAGACAAGAGTGAGTGGCGAGAACACGGCACGCAGGCTGTACCAGGCAAAATACAACGCAGAAGTTGGCTTCAGGTAAGGAACAGTCTGAAAGAATGGGTCTTTCAACTAATTCTTTGATTGTAAATAATTTGAGGGGAAAATGATTGCAACTAGTAGATACTGGGCAGCAGGCACTTGTAGAATCTGACTTTTGGTTTGGTCTGGATAATGAGTGAGAATGTGAAACCCTGACCAGTTGTGTGTGTACTTTGAAGCCCGAAGAGGCACATTTCGTTGAAAGGATTTGATTTCAGTGATGTCCATCATAGAAACTTTTCTAACATTTACATGATTGGCTCAATCTGTCTTCCAGCAGAATAGTTGTTGCTTGACATTGCTGATGGCAAGTCTCAAGAGATTATCTAGTACAAAGGATGGAGAAGCTAAATTTGGAGATCCATCCATGCCTGTTAGTGGTGTTCTCCACCCTGCAATAGTATGAAGGGACACGGAGGTGTAATTTGTAGATTCTTGTAGATCAGAAGAGAGGAGAACACATAGATAATTAAAATACCTGCTTATAAGAAACTTGGAAAAGAAACTTATAAGAAACTTTACATAGTTTTGGTCTCTTTTTCTTTTGGCCAAAAGAAGAATCTGACTTAACCTGTCGAGGAATATGACTCAAATAACAAAAGAAATGCAAATTCTGAACAAATGAGATGTTACCCGAATAATCATCCTACTTGATTAGCAGCTGCCCTGGCTGGATGTCCAGGGACATCCTTGAGTGGGGGTCAGGCCTGCTCTGTGGAGAGCAGCAGCAGGTGGGGAGTTTGACTAGGGCAGCTAAACTGTAATGCTAGGACCCAAAGGTGAGTTCACAGAGGACAGGCACCTTCTATGGAACAGAGAGGCAAATCATTGCTTGATCAAGATATTCTTATGTAAAATGTGATGATTATTCTTTTTGTACTGCTGACAGCACAAAAGATGTCTAATTTCTTTGAATGCTTCTTTTAACAGAAAACTGTGAAGATTAAAACAGAAAAAGGGGCTAAACTCTGCCTTAAACCTCCCCTTGAGTACTCTGAGGATTTTGAACCTTATGAAAGCTTGAGTGTGGAGACAAATGGTGATGATTCTCTCCGTCACTCCCAGGTACAATCAGCAGTTGCCTTCTATTGTTCATGGTAGTGGCAATTGTGGTGTGAGCAGGCCCAGGTATCAGCTCTGACTAGAGCATGCAAACCCAGTATGCAGCCTTCCTTTCACTGGATGATTTTGCATTGAGAAGGTATGACATAAAGGAAGAAAAAAATAAAATCTACTTTGAAAATCTCATCTCAGTTAACAGTGCTATGACCTGTTAAGTGCTAATTTAAAAAAGCATGGTCTCTGCTTGATACAACCAGTGAGACTCCATTCCTTTAATGGTTGTCCACACAAATGTTGCTCTTGTCTTGAGGTTATAGAAAGCTTAAACAGCATCTTTTCTGAATTGAGGTTAGTTTTGGAATAATCATGCTAAAATTCTTCCATGACATTGTTTTACCTAACTGAAGGTAAAGTTTTTTAAAACTACTATAATCAATACAGTTGCTTTCCATCAAGGGTTCTTATTTTATTGACTCAGTTGTTTGACAGTTCAGCCTTCCCTTTGGTTCCTAATTGCAATTTTTTTTCCAGCACAGTTCACAAATGTCCTGTCCTTAAAAACATTAATAAATGAACATAAATTTATGAATGTTTTTCTGCCTAACCAATTCATGACATCAATAAAGTTTTTCTGGTTAGTGGAACAGCATCTATATGTGAAACTCTACAGATCTTACTGCTGGCATCAATCTTCCCAAGCATATTTCCCTAGCTTGCATCATTCTACCTTTCCTATACTGCTTTTGAGTTTAGGATTATTTTTCTCTATAAACCAGTGACTTGTTTACAGTGATGGATGGATATAATCATTTATGGGTAAGTAGTAAACTAATAATTTTAAACCAACCTCTCACTTTTCTTTGTATCCCAGGTGGAAATTCTTCTGGTTTACCTGAAGCTACAATGTGTTTCCTTGAATGTCTTGTTACAATGCAGATGTCGCGAGCCTTCAAATCAAAAGGAAAACCCTGTAATTCCTTGTCAAATAATTTGAAATTTTAGTCTTGATTGTCATAAAGACCTTCTCAATATTAAGCCTTGGGTTGCTTGTAGACCCTTTTTTGAACCTAGGTTTGCTGGCTGTTTGTAGTGTTTCTGTCAACATGGATTTCCCAGCGTGTAACCTGTAGCAGAAGAGCAGCTTGAAGCTTTCATTGCCAACTGAATGTGCACTGTCACTGTTCATTTGTACCTCAGATAGCCTCAGGTTTTCATTTTACTTGTGTGGTTTGCTGATCTAAACTTCAAAACTCTAATAGCAACAAATTGGGGAAAAAGGAGCACTTAAGATATTCAAGGTTGGTTTTTTTTTTTCTGCTTTCATAAATACACAAGGCTCTCCAGAATTGCTTCTGCTGTTTGAGGCATATGGTGAGAGAGTCAGGGCAGGTTTTTCCACAGTAAATTTCAAAACAGATTAATTATTACAAAAAATCTGTTACACTTAAATCTGTGTAAACTGGAAGTGTAGTCCATTAGATCATGTTTTTTTCCTACTGTTTTTTTTTTGAGGTAAATATGTGTACAGGGCAGGACTATTATCTATCCAGTTGCTTAGAAAGAAGTTGCTATTGTATAGCTTTGCAGTTTTGTGAAGGTATTTGGAAAATCTGGATTGTGGCTAGTCTTCAAACAGCAAGCAAAAAGATAATCTAACTGTGTGAGACTGGAAAGAATGTGTCCTTGCTCTCTCCATTACTTACCTCCTGTTTGTTACTTATTACTAAAAATTAGTTCTGCACATAAAGATTTCATGGCCTATGGAGTTTTCCTTCAAGTATTCTGATGAGATGGAACAAAAGAGTTGTAGGATGATTTTTCTTTTCACTTTTTCTCACGAGGACTTGTAAACATGACATAGGAATATTAATATTTTTAGCTGCATCATGGCTCTGAGTTCACAAGAAGATTTTTTTGTTTCTCTTATGGAAGAGGAAGCCACATCAGCTTATTTTAAAATACATGTTTGAGCTTTTCTGACAAATCTGTTTGAATTGTACCAGGAATTGAGAAGCAGCTTGCAACTCAGTGTAGAAGAAAAAAGGATGGAAGAAGACTCACTTAGTGATGATGATATCTCTGTTGAAGAGGATGTGTTTCCAGAACCATCTTCCACTGAGGAAACAATTACAAGCCTTGGAGACCTTCAGTTGCATAGCAGTAGATCATTGCAGAAAGAAGCTTCTGAACGTCAGGATGCTGGGAGATGCTCTAGCCTTGATTCTGGTGCACTTAGTATGTTGGAGTTCAACCAGGAGCAAAGCAGTAAGACTCTATTATTCACTACTACGGTATTATAATAGCAATAGTTCTTTTGAGTATATTACTTCTGAGGGAATTGATGTTGGTTAATCATTGATGGGTAGTCCATAGTCTCATGAGTTTTCATACTCTTCAGCAAACCTGTTATTTTAATCTCCTGGTTTGGGACACTTGCATCCTCATACAGGAAGAATTTTTTTTGCAAAAAAAGACAAAGATATGGCCCTGGTTAATGTGCTTGTACCACCAGATTCTCAGTTCTGGAGATCTCAATGTTCAAGCCCCAGACCAGTCTCTAGGCCTCAAAGATGCTTAGCCTGTTAAAGGCAGAGAGTGCAGACAGAAACTAGACCTTGACCTACCATCAGTATTTCTCAAGATTTCCCTCCCTGCTCATTTCAAGTACATTCATTTGGTTTGGATTGGGTTTCCTTTTTTATCTTTTTTATTTTTTTTTTATTTTTCACTCCCCTCTTCCTTTATTGCTTAACTTAAGAGGAAAAATTTTTGAACAAACTGACTCAAGGGGTGTTCCCCTCATTATTATAGAGGTGACTGTAGTGTGAATGGGGAGAAGTGGCAGCAGAAGAGATAGGAAAAAAGAGATGGAGAAACAGTGAGAATGAGATATTTGGGATAGTACAGCTTTGTTTGGTTTGGTTTTGTTTTTTTTTTTTTCCCCTCCCGAGAGAACTTTCAAAGCTGTGATGCAAACAATAGAGGCATTAATAATTCTTCGATGAAAAAGCCAAGTATTCTTCTGAGCTACGCTAGGCAACCCTGTCCCCCTTTAAAATAAGACATTTTAGTCTGTATTTTAAGGATTTATTTTGACATAACTGTTAAGAAGTGACTGAAGACATTTTTATTTTTGCTTTTCTAGACAGTAATGCAGGTAAATACCTGGTACAGATAAGATCTATTGGTACCTTATAAAGATGTATTCCACTTTGTTTTTCTAAGTCAGTGCAAGCTGTGCATATGTACTTCTGCATCAGTAGAACAGTATCTGTGAAGGGTAGGGAAGGCTGGAGGTTAGCACTTTATGCCAGTAAAATTCAAGTGGGAATATTTTAACAGTTAAGACCCAGTAATTTTTCCCTGGCTGGCTGCTCCTAGGTCTCTCTGAAGTTGACTTTTAATTCTTTTTTTTTCCTTCCTGTTCCTTTATTATCTTGCAGAAGCGAAGTCACTACGAGTTCTCTCAGCAAAAAGAAAAGATAATGCTGAAATCTACATTCCTGTCAGACCAACTCTGGTAAAAAATAAAATCACTCGGCCTCTCTCTGCTGGAATCTTGCACCAGGAAAGAAATGAAAGAATTTGTTCTAGTAAGAAATAAGAATATCTAATGCCAATAAGGAGAGGGTTTATGCCTTTTTTCTTTCTCCTGCTACGGCTCAGTTGTAATGCCAGCACACATGTGATTTATTTATTTATTTTTCTACCTGTCTTTTTTGCTTTTGTGGTTTTTTTTGGTTTTGTGTGTTTGTTTTCAGTTGATGTTTTTACCACTTAGAGTGTTTTGACTTACATAAAACTGAGATGGTCAAGAGCCTGTGTACTTTAGTCTTCTGCTGGGTTTTTACTACCTTTCTTCTCTTTTTGCTTTCACAGCATAAGACTTTTTCCTCACCCTTTCACTCCTTGTGCTTGCTCAGTGTTTCTCACATTCCTCATGGAGAGCTCTTCCCTGTGGTATTAACAGAAATGGGTCTTCTCGAAATCAGCAGTTTGCCCTTTGGTGGAAGGTTTTAATGCGGTGCATTTATAGCACTAAAGGAATAGTTTTCCACAGCACAGCAAAACCAGCTCTGTTGCTGCTTGGGACTGTACTTGAATTACACCTTGAATGCTGCAGATTAGTCTCTGGTGCTGGGTAGATATGCTGGTGTCTAGTACCATACTAGAAAAACACTTTTCCTGGACTGGAGAAAACCATTTGGAAGACACTGCTGCTTATTCTAGAAATCTGGTGCTAAGATGTGGTCTTTACCTTGGCGGGGAAAAAAATAAACCACCCCCAACTCTAGGAGATGAATTCATTGCTGCAGTTATTTCAACACAGCTCTTAACTCAAAAAGTCTGAACATGAGCTTTGATAGGTCTGAGATGAAGTTTACTGTGCTCTGGTTAAGATGCTACAAAAACACAAGATCCAGATGTGTCCCAAGAAAGCAATAAAGCTGGGGATTCTGAAAAGTCAAAATATTGGTTTAATTGGCAATAAACCAACTTGAGAAAAAGCAGCTAATTCCTTTTAGCTTCTGAATAAATCCTCCGTAGCTTTTGAGACCCTCACTCACCATCTGTCAGAGCAGATGCTTGTTTTGACCAATTTCCAAAGATGCATGTAGTTTTTTCTCAGGTTATAATGGGGCTTGGTGGAACAGTTTCTGTCCAGCTATTGCTTTAAATCCTTAAATTCATTTCATTTCAGTACAGAATAAAGATATAGTACAGAAAAATAAACAGGACTCTATTCTGTCCCTGTATTTGCATAGATGGCTAATGCTTACTGAGAGTTGTTTTGAGTGTATAGGGTGTAGGGCTTAAGGAGTGTGAATGCATGTGAATCTCAGTTCAGTTGTCACTTCTTGGCTTTGCAATGTAGACTTTGTGTTACAAAAAGCCACTGCTGTTTGTAACACTGACAGTTTTTTTACTGTCCTGCTTAGTAAACCTCATGGCAGCATTATGAGCATGCTTCTGTGTCAGCCTGCTCTTCAGTATTTTCACTTGATCTAAATGCCTGTACAACTTCTGTCTCTTCTTCCCTTGACTTTTGAAGTCCTTGAATGTAACCACTGTGCTTTTCTTTCAATCCAATCTCGGATCCTCTTGTTAAATTTTACTTCCTTTCTTTTAAACCTGTTTATAGGCTGTGGCGTTTCTATTTCTCCGTGATGTTTGGGAAGATTGGGATGCATATGGCCATTTTGATGACTACTTAAGTAATAAGGTCATTTATTTTGCCTTGCAAATTGCAACTCCTGACTCCCCTTGTTTTACTAGAAGACTGGGGATTCCTCCAAAAGAGCTGAACACCCCAGTGACACTAAAAAATTCTGTGTGCTGAAACTATATATACCTCTTTTTCAATGAACTGTTACAAGGCAGTTCCATTAAACATTGGAATAATGCAAATAAAAAAAACCCTTAAAGCATAGAAATTATATTTCTCATTTGTGGGGTTTCCCTCCTCTTGTGTTACTGTCTCAGCTGTTGTCTAAAGTAGACATGACCTGAAGTCTTAATATAAAAACAAATCTGGACAATTCAGTCTTGCCTGAATAGTGGCAGGGCCTTGTGGCAGTAACTGAATCAGACATTTCAAATGTGTGCTGCTGTAATGTTCTGTATGGGTATGTCTGGACAAATGAAGATTCTTTCCTTCTCTCGGTGGCAGGACCCTCAAGTCGACCAGAAAGACCCCTTTCAGCAACTCGAAAGACTCTGTGTGAGAAGGATCCCGATCCCTCTGTTTCAGCTGTGGTTAAAGCAATGCAAATAGAAAATGAAGTCTTGCAGAGAGATCTGCAAAGGCAGACAGTTTCCCTAAGCCCTGAAAAGGTATGGCAACATATGGAGGAGGGCAAAACCCCCATGTATTATGGTCTTTTAAACATTAAGCTTGCGTATGAATGAATGGTGATGTCTCTTAAGTGTAATTGAATTTGTATTGTTCTTCCATAGAGTGGTTTTCTATCATCCCAGAGCTCCCTCTTGATTTCAGGGATCACTGAGCTACTGATAGGCCGGTCACACGATGTGTCTATACAGTCAAATGCACAGCTGCAGGCCCAGTTGAGCCATTTTCATTCTGGAAGCTTCTTCAGATAATGTGTGATTTTTTTCATACCAATAAATCCTACCTTCCTTCCGGACTCATTAATATGGGCACTGTTCCCTGTTAATGGATGCTCTGCTTTTTGAGCAAAGCTGTCATGTACACTGCGCTTCTTAGCGAGGCGCAGCTCATGTGGGTTTTCTGCACCAGTGCCTGTACATCTCTTATCTCCAACAACCATGTTTAAAAATAATTAAAAACTCATCTTATAAACAAGGGAATCAACAAAAATCCATTCCCTTCCGATGGAGATCGGACCATTATTCCTCATTTAAAGAATAAGGAGGCTTGTGTTGACAATCCTAGCTAAACTTTGGGCATAACCAATAATTCAGTTCTAACAAAAAAAGTACATGAATAAATCCGAGCATGAATGACACTTACAAAACTACCAGTTAGGGATGGTGTTAATGGATTCTGCTTCAAGTTTAGGAGACTCATTTTTATAGGAAGGAGAAGAGAGATGCCTTAACATTCCTGGAGTCACTCATTTGAATTCTGAGAGTTTCCAAGACAACTGACTGCTGTAACCTAAGCTGATGCTTCCTCAAGTTGTGAGCTGGTGCAGTGATGAATATGTATCCACTGTCATCGCTGAGCCATTAGCTTTCTGGGGAGTTTTGCTTAGGAGGAAAGGTGAAAATGTTCTTCTGCTATAGGTAAATACTTTACATATGATTTCACCATCTAGGTCAACTTTTCAATCTTATTCCTCCTGGCTTTAGGTATTTATAGCTTTGTGATTGAGAGAACAAATCCCTTTGAATATTCTCACATAATGTATCTTCCTGCTAAAATTAGGACTAATTGTAATATTGTTGTGCTTAAATGGAAAATAATGAAATCATACTTAAAATAGATGTAATTTTACCCTCACATGTGAAATGGAGTTTCAAAACCTACTGTGAGTTCTCAGTCTTAAAGCTGACCTAAATAATCTCCCAGAAGCAATTTAAATTTGCTTACACAGTTAAGGGATTGTGGAACCTGGCCTTTGATATTTTTAGTATAGAACAATGCAGTATTTTTAATACTAAAAAGGCATTTTAATACTTATAAGGATTTTAAAGTTCTTACTCTTCAAAAATTATAGAAATAGAAGGTCTAAGAAGAGAAGGACTCTACTTCTCATCCGTCTAGTTGTAGAGAAACTACCACAATTTCTGAGGAAGAGTAACAAAGGGAGCAGGCTGCACTTACGAAGTGGGGTACAGGCAGAAAAAGAACCCAAAGAATGACCCACAGGATTTTTCTTCCTTTTTCTCTAAGTTACTACTGATGGTTCTATATTTAAAAAATAAAGAAATATTCTAATAAAAGTGAGCTTTTTTGATGTTTAAAAGTCTTCATCATCCTTTTTTTGAGTAGGTAGACCTGTACCAAAGCTTTAGCCAACTCTTGAGTCCTACCAAATGCATATAATGAGATTGCAGACAGATATTTATGTGTTAATAGATAGCAGAGAATGCTTCTACATTATTTTTCTTCCACTTAGAATATCAAGCTCCAAGCTCAGCTCTTTCATTGCAAATCAAGAGCAATTCTGTTAAGCATGCTTTAACTCGGGGTAGAGTTGCAGGTTATCTGAGAGCAGAGCTGGGCCCAAACTCTTATTTATTCCAGAGATGCAGATTGTTACTCGTTGGTATGTGGAAAACATTGTGAATGAAACGTTCTTTTTTTTTTCTTACTTTGAAGCCATTTTCTGTTTCATCTGTTGTTTCTGCAATGGCTGAACCTCCAGAAAAATGCCAGGCAAGGACTGTGGTCACAGAAGCTGCTGAAAGTATTTGTCCTTTTGGAAGCAGGTATATCTATGTCCTTTAAGGGTAGCTTCCTTTATCTGAGAGGTGTTTTTCAGTATACCACCAGTTGTAGAGTAGCACCACTGTACCTGGTAACCCTTAGGTACCTGAGTAGTAGCAAATCAGGGAGAACGTTCCAGCCTTGGGTCAATCTCTGTAGATAAGACAACTGTGAACATCTCCCCCTGTCTGTCTTTTTATTACCGCTGTATTCCTTTCTCAGACCACCTCAGAACCAGCTGAGAACTGGAGCCCGGTCTTTTAACCAAACTCTGTGTATCTAAGGTGGGATGGTGTGATTGCTGTCATTCAGCACGGTGTGTACAGGGGATTCTTCTGTGGGGTGTGCAGCTTCATCTCTTCACCTTTTCACCAACTAAATTATTTCTTAAAAATGCAAGAATTATGAGGAATTATTGCATAAAATAACATGTCTGTTTCAGACAACAGAAGAAACTTCTGAAAGTCCTTCTGGAGCCTGAGAGCCATTCTGCCTGTGATAATGACACTTTCCTATCTGATGACAAATCTGAAGTAGATTCCACGTTGAGAGAGAAGGTTTGTGTGTATATGTACCACAGCCAATGCTTCCCAGTATTAGTAATATAAGTGCATATTGAATGTTCTGTATTCCACTGTTTCTGCCCAATGCCCACTAATAAACCCGTGGCAGGGGTGAGAGAATAGAAATTATCACTTTTAGTTTGTTCATCAGAACAACAAAGGAATCAGGTGAAGAACAGAAAGCTGTTTTCTCCTTTGGCTTTTTGAGAAGGGCCATAAATTCTCTTCTCTTACGCTCCTGTAGATTTATTTGTTGATGTGGGGCAGAATTGGTGGAACCCAGAATGATTGAATGTCATCCAGATAGCCTTAAATTTGAATTTTTTTTGCTTTGGATTCATCAGTATTTTAGTCTTTATTTTGTTCCACGTTTTATTGTCACCTATGTTTTTACTGTATTTCATTTTGTTCTAGATGGCAACCAGTATGGAAGTACGTGATGCCATTTATGTGACTATGGAAATTCTTTCTAACTGGGGAAATCCAGTAAACGTGGGCCTGAGTGAGGTGGAATTCTTTGATTTATGCAACGAAAAGATATTTGTGTCTCCTCATGATGTGGACATTCGAAATGCTGACAACCCAGGGGATTTGTGCTGCTTGGTCAATAAGAACTTAAATGTAAGACAGCTTAGTTCTGGATGTGAAAATTTCTCATTATAATATTTCTTTCATTTTTTTTCCTGTTGAGAAACATGATTGCATTTTGAACCTGAATTGCATAACAAGTATCTGATAAATAATAAAAACCCAAACAAATGTTGCTTATTAACCCATCCAACTTTCCTGTCCAAGATGTTGGTATTCAGTTAGAATTTTGTGTTAGAAGAGATTTTGATTAATTTGCCGGACTGAATTAACTGAGCAACTGGAAGGAGGCAGCTTATAATGCCACCTTATCTATTAACTCTGTGGTATTGTCTTGGATGAAAGAGCACATTCAGCTTTTAAAGTACTGTAAGGTAATCATAGTATCTGTAGAATGAGATCATAACACTTTAAGGACAAGGAATTTCACATTTTTTACAGTATATCTGCTGCTAAACCCAAGTAATTCTTGTGTTATGAAGGTTTAGGACTTTCACTGCTAAGTTCTTCCAGGTATTTAATATGAAAGAAGTAAACTTAGAAATAAGTATGTTTACTTCTTTCCTGTCCCTTTGTTATCCTTTTACCTAGGGAAGAATCATGGAAGAGTAAGTGCATAGGTAGGTAGTTTTTGACAGGAGCTGAAGAACAATATAAGTGTTCTGTGGCTCATCTGTGAGATAGATGAAGTGCTATGGGGTGTTTACATGCTAGGAATAAAAGACAATAACTGGTATGAAATTCTGATGCTACTGAAGAGATTAACAAATGTCCATAGCCCTTCATACAGCCATAATAGCATTTGTGCTGCACATTCGTCATCTCCTTGGGCCTTCAGAGCTGGGATTCTGGAAAAAAATAGTGAGATTTTAGTGGATGAGGATGCTAAATGACTTAGTCTATTAAAAAATATAAATTCTAATGCATTTCATGCTAGTGATACCTTTCTTCTTGCAGGGTGAATAGAATCCTAGAATGGTAGGGATTGGAAGGGACCTCTGGAGATCAAGTCCAACTCCCCTGCCAATGCAGGACCACCCAGGGCAGGCCACACAGGAACAGATCCAGGCAGGTCTGGAAAGTCTCTTAGAGAAGGAGACTCCACAACCTGTCTGGGCAGCCTCTTCCAGGCTCTGTCACTCTCACAGGGAAGAAGTTAGAAAGAGGGCAAATAAATATATGGCATTTTGAAATTGAAACTCGGGATGGAGTATTATTTCCAGACTAGTATTTTGGAACATCTTTCTTACTGGATCCTGAAAATTGTAGCTTGAGTGTCTTGAGTACCCACTTTCCTTTACAGGCCATGTGCTCTGGCAGATGACAGCAGAAGTGACTCTCAGACTTTCTGGATAATTATAAATGATGTAGTAATATATTCATTAAGCCATATAAACCTGTAACTCTCAGCATTTTTCATGTATTTATATATCCCATTATTTTTAAATAATGAGGTTTTATATTTCATGGATCGACATATCCCTTTGATTTGTGACACTGTAATCTTCTCTCTTGAAGCTGGAAAGGTATTGCATCAGAGAAGATTCAATGTGGACAAGGAATATGATCTTAGAATGTGGATATGTGCTAATCGAACTTCAATCTCCTTCAGAATTCAAAGCAGCATCTCCAGTTTGTGTACATTCCACTGATAAACAAAATCATCTCTACAGCTGCTTCTCACTCTCAGTGCATTACTTGGCCTGAATCTGTTATGCCTGCTATTGTTTAGAAGATTGCATGCAAATTTACAGAGAAACTAATGAGAAGTATGAGCAGCTTTCTCCAGAATCCATTTTGGTGCTGAATCTGATGCTCTCCTGTGAAGGCACCTCTGGCACTATTTCAGTACACGCCAGAACCTATTGATTTCTAGGGCATCAGGTCCTGACTTGAGGCATTTTGAGAGGGATCGCTCATCAGATGTTGTCTGCTGTTAGGAAATGATTTTTTTTAAAAAAAAAATTCTTGTTCACAGTATAACTTCAGTAACAAGATCTACCTTTGAAGCTGATCCTGGAATTGTCTTTGCAGTGGTTTGAGAGCTAGCCATCAGTTCTTTGACGATCAGAAACTTCTTTCCTTTTTTTTTTTCTTTTTCTATACCAAAAAAAAAAAATCAAACATGTCTGGCACTCTTACAGCTGTTTATGCTGAAATCTGACATTCACACCAGCAACAGTCTTTCAAAGCTTTTTGAGGGGCCTCTGGGGCAGGGACATTGCGAAACGTCAGAGCTTTGAATGAGATGACCACTCTGAGAGGTGGATCTGTTAATGATCTCTTTGAACAGACTGGCAGAGCTCTGTCCTTACTGTTATTAGGTGCATATCTAAAGTACACAATAAGATCTTGTGTGTTTATAAGTTATGGCCTCCAGGAAAAACTGAGACACTCACTTCAGAGTGAAAGGGTATCAGAAAATACTGACTCTGTGTCTATACTGTGTGGCTCTATGGACTGGGTACCCTCAAAAATAGAAAGGGAGATAATTTATCTGCTAATCTCAGATTGCTGAAATATTGTCTGCATGTCTATTTACTTTATGCCCTAATTCAGCTCTAATTTGGAGTAACAATTGACATCAAATACATTGAATTCTATTTGGATTATGAAACTTTTTATTCTGTGCTTCTTCCTGAGCTGCCACACATCATTTTTCTCCTTTTCTGCCCATGCAGAGGTAGCAGTGCTGAACAATGCCCAGAATTAGGCATTCTTTGGTACTTTACGTGGTCTTGATTGCCAGTTGTCTGTAAAGTTAATGTTGGGAGTTTCTGGGATATCTTAGAAAATTTCAAGTGTAGAGTCATATATATAGCTCAGAGGAATAGTTCTGTAAACAAAATTGATTGTCTGCAAAGCCTGATTGAAGTAGAGGTAGTGAAATAAAATTATGTAAGTTTTTCCTTTTTGGAGGGCAAACCAGAAGTGTACTCACTTGTAAGAAATTGCCCAGTGATTATACAGTGTCCATTGTGCTCAGTGATCTCCTCTATGCCTGCAAAGCTGATTAATTTGATTAAAATAAACTGGGCTTACTCTGACCCCAGAGTTCCAAAGCATGGTAGACTGCCTGTCATTTGTGAGCATGCTTATGTCTTACTGGGACAGTGAGCAGCTGACCTTTATCTAATTGTCAGGTTGTTGTGAGCTGTCTTACAGGCAGGAGAGTCGGATTTACCGTTTTGAAATGAGGTTAAGGTTTTCCTCTTGATGTAGTAGATTTTAGAAAACGATTACTTTTTTAATCAATGTAAGTTTTTTGGTGGAATAGTGAGTTAATTAAAATATCCTGCTTTAGAAGGAAGAGTATTAGTGACAGTCTGCTTGTGCATGTTTTTTAGATCACGAAGGAAAGCTTCCTTTGGATGTGCCCTTTCCATCCACCTGTCCAACTTTATTTTGTTATCCGCAATCCCACCCAGTCACATGACTTTGGTATATCCAAGATCAAGATTTGGAATTACAGCACCACAACTCCCAGTGTAAGTAGTCTTTTCTCAGCTCCTCTGTATGTATGCTCTACCTTGCCTAGGGAAACTCGGTTTGAGCTTCTTTCCAAAAGTACGCAGTAAAAGTAGATACCATTTTCTCTAATAAAATTGTGAGCGTGGAGGGGTCCATGTCTGCTGTGAAATTTGCTTTTCTCTTACTCATAAGTGGTAGTACTGTAAGTGTCAAGGTTTTTGTGGGCACAACGAGCATTTTCTTGCAAAGCTATTAAAGACCTCTAAAGAACTAATGAAAGGCTGGCATTTTCTGTCACTAATCCTTTACTGTGGTGAGAAATAAAGATAGGAAGGTAAGTGCATCTTAATATTCAGGACTTTAAGTTTGTTTTATCACAATATAAATAAATATGTGTTTAAATATGTGTTTTCTTATGTATAGAAATATAGACTGACTGTTGCTCAATTTCAGTTTTGTCACTTGAATTCAAGTGTACTAACTGCATTCATAATAAAACAAGTAATCTAGTGTTACAAGAGAGACATCTTATGGCAGATGGTCTCTGTGTGTTTGAATGTTGAATGTCACCATGGAAATTATTCTTGTTTGTACACTGCAATGTTAAGAAAAAATCCCAGGTACTGGATCAAAGAGGATTTGCTGTCCTGGATTATATGTAAGAGGCTTTATCCCTCTGGTTTTGCTCTCATCTGTGGTCTTATATAAGCACATATGGTAATTTATACGTAAGGAAATGGCCATGGAAGTGGCAGCTTAAACAAAAGTACTATCAAGTGATTTATATTTATTTTCTGGAATGTTAATAGCTTTTTCTATTAAAATGTGGGCTATGGAATATTCCATCATCATTACAGAGTGTAAAAGGGACTGTTGTTTTGGGAGGTAATAGTATGATTTGTTACCAAAGCTATTGAATATAATGCAGGAAATACACAGGAATAGATTTCTGTTTTTCAAGGCACTGTTGTTGTTGTTTTTTTAATAAAACCCCTATGAGGCAAGCTGTAAAATCCATTAGGAGTATAATCCTGTGGATTTGGGTGGCAGCGCAGCAGTCTACACTGACTAAAGAAAGGTCTCATTATCCTTAAAATGAAAGAATAATATAAAGCAGTTCTGCCTAATTCTGTATTTTGTTCTGAGGAAATTTTGTCTGAGAAATATAAACCCTGAGAATGCAATTAGCTAAAAACTTTCTTCCTGCTAATGGAAATCCAGGACCAGATTTTTATGTGGCTTTTTTTTTTGGTAATTATTCTAACCTTCTTTCCTTCCCTTAAAAACCATGTGAGGGTTGCCCAAGTACTTAAAAAAAAAGGCAAAAAATTAATTCAGGTTGGTATTTTTGGATGCTTGAGTTTTAGAGCTTGAGTCTGGAATTAGAAAAAAAAAAATGTCTGAAGAAAGCTCTAAAAGTCAGATTACATTTTCATGGATTTCTTGATGCATTGAATTATAAGGAAGGTCTTGGAGAATGCTTCATCTTGCCTTTACTTCAGATGAGGTCTTGGGAAAAGGAGGTCACTTTTAGTCTTCAGGAAGAGATCCTGTGTAAGAGTAACCCGTTCAAGTTTGTTGGAAATATTTAAACATTTTGTAAATACTTGCTACAGCCTTGAAAATGCATCCTTACTTGATGCTATTAAAACTCTTAATAAGATCCAATATAATGTCTGTCTTCACAAATCTGTGAATGGAATTAATAAGAATGCATGAGAGTCTTACTTGCTCCAATTGGATCATGTTGTTCTTCAAGCTGTTGCCTAGATCTGTGTTCCTCCTGGGTGTATGTTCGCATCTGTTCTCTTGGGTTGGAGACTTTTTCCAGTACTGGACTACAACTGCAGTGCATTCTCTGTAAGAATACAACAGCTTTGTTCCAGCAGAGTTAAATTTATAGAAGAAACTTTTTCTTTTGGTTCTTGACTACTTTTCTATTGCTTATCAGGCAGAGGCAACTTCAAGTCCTCTGTCTAGGTGTAATTTGCAGGAAAGGCCTCTGCTTTTAAGTGTTGTCCTTCATGCACAAATATCACTGAAACAGCCACAAATGCCATCCCTGTTGCTTCACTGGAAAACATGATCCCGGCAGGCCCTCTGTCAGGGCTGGAGGTGCAAGCTGGCAAGGACCCTCAAGAGAAACCATATAACTATTTTCACTTTTTTTTTCCTCTCTGACATTGATCATACCTACTTGCTGGTTCTGAGACTGTTATTCTATTTACTCTTCCAGGAGGGGTAAAACTCTGCCTTGGATGAAGCATTGAGTGTTTGTTTACAAGGTGGCTTCTTGATGGGACTACAATTTATCCAGCTGCCTCATGTGGGAGGAGAGCTAAGCAGTGGTGCTAGGGAAGCCAGCCATTCTGCCAATCTTTCCCACCACATCCCATCACTATGCAACTGGAAGCTCAGAAGAGGGGTGGGAGGAGATGAAAAAGAGCAGTGCTTAGTTTTGCATATGTTTGTTCTTGGAGGTCCCTGAGATCTGTTCATACTTTTCCTCCCTGAGCCTCAGTCTGCTTAGGATTTTGGTGCAAGAGATTTTTATCTCTTACTGTTTTTTTTTCACAAATGCATGGTTTCTCTGAGCTCTCTGCTGTTGTTAATGCCTGCCTCGGGTCAGTCTGTCTCAGTTGTCCTAGAAAGGTCTGTAGCTTTGGCTGGTTCATCTTGATGGAGTCTGGACACCTCTCTTGCTTCCTATGATACCTCTCCCAGACATTCCAAAACATCAGGGAATGGTACATCATTTCCCACTGGCTGGAATAGTAATTTTAAAGTGACTGTCCCTTTTCTGTGCTAGACTGTCCCTCTTTCAGGGAGAATAAGCTTCACCATCTCATTTTGTGATGTTTTGTCTACCTGCCCTCCTCCAGTGGGATTCATTTCAAAACATATTTTCTGAAGAGGCTGCTGATTTTAATTTAAGAAGATGAAAATGACAGATAAACTTCTGTATCTGAAAAGTATATCTCTGTGATTCCATGCAGTTTATATCTGTTTCAAGGTAAAAATACAGAACTAAGATTTGAGTATTCCTAACAGCAGTAGAGGCCAGGATATTATGTGGAAATGTTGCAGTTATCCCAAATTCAACTGTGAATATCTAATATCTCTAGCATTTAAGGAGGACATTAACAGTCCAGACATAGAGAGATTGAAAAAAATAACATTACTGGGGTATCCTGATAGTCTTTCTCTTCTCCATCATAATTTCAGGCAAAGCTATGTAGTTAGCTTTTAATATATGTAATTATTAAAGCCTTTAGATTCCCAGTTAGATTAATCGAGCAGTGCCCTTGCTCAAGGGGAAAAAAGATCCTGTTTTATTGCCAAATGCATCAGCACAGACATACAGCGCTTTATGATACTCTAGGAGTACCAGAGGCAGCCATGACATAATGGCCAATTAAACGGGGTTTACAGCTCTTCTCTGAGAAGTCACTGAAGGGTATCTTGCTCTAGCGGGAATGGATCGGGAATGTCGTGTATTCCTACACCTACTCCTCCCCCTCAACTGTAACTTTCTTGTTAGGCCTGCATCTTCTAGTTTTCCCCCTCTATAGGTCCATATTACGTTTTCCACCTTGTACACATGATTATTTGGAAAGCAGGAGAATGGAAGCTGTACAGTCTTGTAAGCTGTAAAACACATATGGGGAGTGAAGAACTGGAGACACTTGAAGGTGAAGGAATAACTGGTTCAGGCTGGGAGCAGAAGAAAGCTTAAATGAGTATTCAAGGAGACCTGACATCCATGATATGAGGAAGAGGGATGAAACTGAAACCTCTTGCTTTCATGAAAAGCTTCTCGGTTTCTGTGAAAATAAGGGAAGAACAGAGATCTTTGAAGACTCCACATGATGGAAACATTGCTGAAATGTAGAAAGCAGAAAGGAGATGGATTTCTGTATTTTCTTTGAAGATACCAATGTTTTTGTTAAAAGGGAGAAAAGGTTAGAGGGAAATGATGAAAAGAATAGAAAGACCATTGGTTCCAACTTCAGTGGAATGAAAAAATGAGATTTAGTGGGTGCCACAGAAAAGGAGAATATAGTGATAAAATTGTAAGTGGCAGAGTCTGAGAGAAAAGCCTTCTACTTAAAAGGCTAGTTAAGTGGTGGAAAAAGCTATCAAGGGAGATTGTGTTTGAAAAATGTTAAAACCAGATTTCTTTACAATGGTATAGATTATTTTACTTCGGTGGAAAGAGATGGACTGGCTGATTTATTTTTTTTTTTTCTCCTTCAGTGTCCTTTCCAGCCCTTTATTTCTGTAACTCTTTTTAAGTCTAGCAGCTTTGATCTGGGTGGTTGTTCTCTGCGGAACACGTCTTGAAAGTGGTGAATCTCAAAGATGTGCCACTAGAATTTCTATCTTGATAAATACAATTATACTTTAGGTTTCTTTGCTCAAGCTTTTCAAATTATGTCTCGTCAGCCAAAATGGTTCACAGTAGTGTCTGGCTGGGTTTTGAGTCCTTTCAAATAAAATCTTACATATTCCGCAGTGTTTTTCAGTTCTTTGAGATCTTGATTGAAAAGTAGGCAGAAGGATGTTACTGATAGGGGGTTTTAATCACTTTCTTCTGTTTATTATGTGTTCAAATGTTAGCGTTCCAGAACAGTGATGTCAAATGCTTGAACAGCTTAATTGAAATCTTCATACTTGTGTTTTTGTAGGACCTTGATGTCGGAGCAAAGAAAGTGAAGTTATATGTGAATAAGAACCTTGTATTTGATGGTGAATTAGCGAGAGCCTCTGGAGATCTCCTCGCTAACCATAGTACTACAATTGACCTTACAGATCACAAGCAAGGTACCTCTGTGTATTCTTCAAATGAAAGGAAAGAAGTGAATGCACCTGCAGTCACAGAGAAGCAAGCAGAGCCACATTTTAAATGCTTAGAGTCAAACAGTACTTCACTCAGCTGGAAATCTCTGACAGAAGAAAATCTTCTTGAGCATCAGATAAACTCAATCAGCTTTACAAAGAAAAATTTGTCTGAGTTAGAGGAATATCAAAGACCGTTACCCTCTCGAGTTTGTACAAAAGATGCCAAAGAGAATGCGACAGTACAGGCAGTTATAGAGCGTGTTCTATCTGATGATGAACTAACCTTGAGCGAGCAAATGGAAAAGGTAACAGGAAGAAAATTGTCTGATTCTGCAGGTGCAATTCCTTCTTGGTTACAGACATCTTCCCAAGTAACAGAGAATAATCAAGTTACTTCCAGCAAGCAGAAGCTTCCCTGGCTTGCTACAGAACATTGTGTAGGCTTGAGATTTCAAACACAGTCAGATGGAATCATGAAAAACTCTTCAGATCTGACTAATGAGGATGTCAAATGTCAGAGAAATGAACTGGGAAGATCCAGTAGTAGAAATGCAAATGGAGATGAGAGATCACAAATGCTAACCAGAAAGGATGATGATTTGGGTTGGGACATTTCAGAGCAACTTTCTAACAAAAATTGTTTACAGTACCCTACCAGTGGAAGGAGAAGTGTCCGATGTGTAAAAAAAGCAGGATTCAATCTTGGAGAAGATGATTCTGCTCTCAAAGGTAAGAGCTCACACTAGCAACCGTAGTACAAGTGCTGATGCGTTCTCCATTTTGCAAAAGCATGGAACCATTTAGGTGGGAAGGGACCTCTTGAGATTCCTGGTGGTATGGACAGGGCGATTTTAGTTTTGGTATTTGTGGTATTTAGTTCTTCTCATTCACGTTATGACAATGTTCTGAGTCTCTCTTTGTCCTACACCTGGTGTGAAATGCTCTTGTAAAAAATTTACCTTCTGAGTTGGTGTTTTAAATTTATTTGGAGGAGATTGAAGACTAAATTTTGGTAAATCGTGTTCTAAAAAGTGGCAGTCCTGCAGACACCAAATGTTTGTTAATATCAATTAAAATCTGTAAGAAGATAGTGTGACCATAAGGCAGTGAGCAAATTTGCAGAATTTTTGTGTACTGCATTTGTGCCTTTCTCAGGGAGGATATATGCTGAAGATATTTATTCAGAGCAAATGGAAAACTGCCCCTATTTTCCTTTCTCTAAAATAGTATATGCCTCTTTCAAACCTTTCCCTCAGATATCTCTGCTTATTTATGAAGAATTCTCTAATGAATGTAGCTGTTACCTGCTCTGTGCTTCTCATTGTTTGCCATCCTTTTCCAAACCTTTTGTAGTTCACCTGGATTCTGTTGGAGGTGGAGGATCCAGATATGTGTAGTTGTGTTCTGACTGTCAGCAATCAACAGTGTGTCCCTGGGGAGGGTGGGAGATTTGGGAATATTCTGAAGCTTCTTCCCTCTCCCAACCTCTGGCAATCTATGGCTAAACAATTTTCTAGGCACAGAGTAACTTTTTTGTGCTTAACAGTCAATAGCACAGGAACTTCTTACCCACGAGTTCTACTTTTGTCTTGCTTTTAACCAACTTTGTGGGGTTTCCATTGGTCCAGATATATTTCTGATCTCCCCTTTTCAGCTTCAAGCCATGTGTTGTTGACACTTTTTTCTTCTGGACCCTTCATAGTCCTCCTTGGACATCCTGTAACGCTTTACTGTTCAATAACTTGTCTCAAATTAAGGGAGTCTGGCAGAACAAGGACAACAAGGCCCAGAGAAAAGGTTACAGAAATACAAATTGAAATGTTGGGAGTGAATTAGCATCAGAACAGTTTACCTGAAAGTGTAGCTTGCTGTATATTGCATTTGGGCATTTACATAACCTTATGGTGATAAGGGACAGGAAATGTGCCTAGGTACAGCAATGCCAGTTCAAATTCTGCACAATGAGCTTTTCAGACAAAGGTGAGGAAAATGGCTCTTACGAAACTTAGAATGTCTGAAATTTTTCCTTCTCTGTTTTTCTGTGGAAAAAACCCCAACAATTTTAATTCTATATCTGCAATTATACCTCAGGGAAGAAAAAAAAGTACGGAAGTAATTAGAATAACTGCCATCTTCCCTTCACCACCCACTCACCACAGCCCTGTTGGCTCTTTAACACATTTTACAGTATCTCTGTTAGATTAAAAACTTGTCAGCATTACGGGAGCTGTAAATAAATCCCACCTTAGTAATTTCTGTTCAGTTGTAAAAAAGATAATGATTTAGGAGTTTTAATGTAAACTAGAAGATGAGGGTTATCATGATTTTAACTATAATGTCCTCCAGTTCTCCTCAGAGCAGGTTTTGTCATCCAGTGCTTAGAACTCCCAGCATGTGTGGGGTTTTTTCCTGGGAAAAAATGCATGCCATCTAGCAGCTTTTGTTCTCACTGTACTGTGCAGGGTAAAGCCGTCTTCAAAGTGGAGCTGAGCGAGCGTTAGCAACAGGGAAAGAGTTTTAAGTGTTTCCCTAAAAGTGGTAAATTTTAATTGGTCCAGGACTAGAACTGCAGTTTCCCAGTAGCAGGATGTGACAAAGGGAAGGCTGCACAAGCTCGTATGCAGTGTCCCAGCACGCCTTGGGTCACCGAGTGGAGAGTAGTGAGAACAAAAGTTAGAAATGGCACATACGTGAATACTTGGCTCAAGTGAATGTTGCTATAAAGATATACCACTTTTCTTTGATAACTGGCTTAATGTGCAAAGGAAATGATGGAAGTATGCTGATAAAATTTGCAAATAACGTATAATGTGGTGTAGAATGAGTTAAGAAGATTGAAGAACTGCACAGAAAGATGAACTTGAGGACCGGAGTAATAGCAACAGAATGCAATTCAGTAGAACTTCTTTCAGGGTCATTTGGGGATTAATAACAAAAAATTAAGTTGTAAGCCAAGTAATCATCAATTGCAAATGAGTGAGGAAAAGGAGGATCATGGTTGAGTAGTTGATAACAGATTGACTCTGAAAGGCTGGTGTGACGCAGGCGTGATTGCGGCAGTGCACTCGGAGGATGTATCAGCGGAGGCATTTTTGTTAGTTAGGGAAATGTTAATATCTCAGCACAGGCACTCGGGAGACGTCAGTTGGAAAACTGCAGTTCTGATCATCCATTTTCAGGAAAGCTGATTACAAAGTGGAACAGATACAGAAGAGAGCTTTTAGAATGATTTGGGAAATGAAGCATGTGATTGCAGCATAGAGATACTATTGCTATTTATAACTGCAGGGAGTAAAAATGAGATTAAAACAACAGAGAGGGAAGGAAAGGTGTGTTTTTCAAGCTAGAGTTGCCCCAAAATGTAGTTTACTGAAGTTTTGAGGGGAGTTGTATATCGTGCGTTGCCTTCAGAAGCAGGACAAGGGACTTGGTGATTCAAAACACCCCTCCTAAACCCACAGGAGTTTAAAGCGTGGTTATCGCTGGGCTCTGGGATAGCATCCATCACACAATCCTCTCAGACTTCCAGAAGGCTGGGAATGTTTGTAACATCTGCAAGTGGGATAGTCTTTATGTGTGGAGTCTACTGTTCACATGGCTCAAATAAAACCAGTAAACTTTAGATTCTACAAAAAATGCCAAACGTTGTAAGCCTTCAGCCACTGACCTCTGCTTTTGGGCTATTCTCTGCTTCCTTTCAGAGCTCGAGCTGTCCTATTGTGACTCCTTAATGTAGCTAACAAACGTGTTAGCCTCCTCTTGAAAATCACTCCCCCTGAACTGCTGTAGAAGTACTTGTGAATTGTAATCCCTGTATTGCTTGAAGTACTTAACACTAAAATAAAGTTTAAAAAAAAGAGAAAAAACTTCCAAAACAAGGAAAGCCAGTGGATGTCAGATACTTTTCTGTATGTGCTCATAATGAAATTTTCAAGCTTTGACCTTTTAAATTTGTAAATATTTAGAGTGTATCCTCAGGTAAATTGTGATGCTCTGGAAAGTACTGTTTGGGCTCAACCACCCCATCAGTATCCGTGTGGACAATGGTTTGAACAAGGAAGTAGCTTAGAAACAGCTGATGTTCTTTGAAATATGTACCTTTGCTTCTTATCTGTATTTCCCTTGCGGGGTAAGGTGGAAGGGCCAGGTTGGTCTCCAGCCTTTTGTTTTGGAAGACAAACCTCTTCCAGGTAGCTTCCCATCTGCTTTAAAATTCTTATTTTTATCTTGTCCCCACAGTAAATAATTATTGGCCCTAGATAGATGAGGAACATTGCCTCTTTCACAGCATTTCCAAAAACAATTAAAAGTTAGTCTTGAGCAGCCTTTGGGGAAAACATTATTTTGCATTTTATGACAATTGGCTTTTATTCTTAATAACCATTTGGTTTAGTATCCATGCAAGGGCATTGTACAGAAGTAATATCTATCCAATGGGCCCGTAATTGTTTAGTACTCTACTTGCTTTTCTTCATTTATGTGAAGAAAATACCTAAGTGACAGCTTTATTGAAAATCTTTGTTATTATCTGCTCTTAATTGTTTTGAGATGGAAATGAAGCAGCTCCTCTGTGCAGTCACAAGGAGAGCATGCTTTGCTCCCACTGCACCCCTCTAATTTGTCATCCTCATCGGGTTCCCGTTAGATACTTTGTCATGATTCCCCTTCTATATCTCACACGTGCTAAAAAGTGAGAAAAATATTTGGCCATTACCTGCATAGAATGCAATCCTCAGCTTACCCTCCTTGTATCCTGAAGCTACTGCTGTTCTCACCACTCTTCTCTAGATCCACACATCTGATTTTGACAGGAAGCCAATGCGTGTCTCTAAGGCTTTAGAAACTTAACCAGTTCACCCGTTTCCCACTGTATGAAAGATCTTTTGCAGAAGTTGAGACAGATATCTAAACTATTGTGACAGCCACACAGTATCACTGCGCAAAATCCCAGTTGCTGTAAATGTGGAGTCAAGAATTTGCGGTCTCAAACTTCACTGTATTTTGTATCTTGGCATGTGTTCTGCTCTTCAACAGTTAAGTCATCCCTTCTAAATGGGGAAGGGAAATTGGGATATATAGCCTTTATAACAGGCAATATAAAAGTGCTACTATAACAGAAGTTCATGGTAAGGCAACATGAATATGACCAGCATAATTCTGGAAAGTCTGTGTTGTAGTGGTTCATTTCCAGTCCTGTTTATAAATTAAATGCCTGTGTAATGTTATTTTCAGATGAAGACTTTTCTGTCAAGGGCATAGCAACCCCTAGAGCAAAGTGGCACAATGAACGAGAACACACTCTGCAGGAATCCTGGAACTCCTTGGTAAAGTTCAATTATTCCCATCGTGGCCGAATCTCTAACATGGATTTTCAAGGGGATATCTTTGATGAGTTTCTCCATCAGCAGAAGATCAACCGGCCTGGAGATTATCAACAAACCAGGAAAGAGGGACTACAGACACTGCCAAAAAGACAAGAAGGAAATTCTGCAGAGGCACATGATGGAAATGATTTTAAAATTCCTGTTTTACCTTATGGGCAGCACTTAGTGATAGACATTGAAACAACATGGGGGGACAGGCATTATGTTGGTCTTAATGGAATTGAAATTTTCAGTTCTAAAGGAGTGCCTGTTCAGATTTCAAAAATAACAGCTGAACCACCTGATATAAATATTTTACCAGCTTATGGCAACGATCCCAGAATAATAACCAACCTAATTGATGGAGTAAATCGGACGCAGGATGATATGCATCTCTGGCTTGCACCATTTACCCCTGGAAAACCTCACTTTATCTTTATTGACTTTGTGAATTCCTGTCAAGTAGCTATGATTAGGATTTGGAATTATAATAAATCTCGCATACACTCTTTCAGAGGTGTGAAAGACATTATAATGATGTTAGATGAACAATGCATCTTTAAAGGAGAAATTGCAAAAGCTTCAGGAACCTTGTCTGGAGGTATGCTATTTTTTCTTACTTGCATTGTGGAAAGAGCAGTACAATACAAACAAATGCATTCAGCTTGTTTATCATCATTTTCCACTTCAAAGCAAGCTGGAATTTTATATACTGTTTAGTCCTTTTAAGTTCAAAACATAATGCAAAACCCACTAATGCATTCCTCAATAGTACTGTGAATTCTAGCAGCATATGCAGCTATTCTCTATTGTTAATGATGTCAGCCATAAGACTGTATTTCAGTAACATCAGATAGTCACTAGGCATTTAAAAGTTGCAGGTTTTTACTTATCAGAGATCCAATCTTTTGGAACAGGGGGTGGAGAAGCTTTTTTCCTATTTGCTTTTATACGTGCTTGACATGTGACTGAGTTCTCTACATTTTCCTGCTGTGCAGTATCAGTTTGAGAATAAACTTGTTAATTATCACTATCAATTTACCATATCTTATCTTAAAACAATATTGCAAATTAAATGTAAAGCAGGATCAAAAATAGGTTTTTGCACTCTAAATTCTTCTGTATGGTTTCTCCACCTAATTTTCTATGTTGCCTTTAGCTCCAGAGCACTTTGGGGATACTATATTGTTCACTACTGATGATGACATTCTTGAAGCCATATACTGCTATGATGAGACTTATGATGGAGAAATGGAAAATGCCAGCTCCTTGAGATATGAGGAGGAGCTGAAGAGGCCAACAACCGCTGATAGGGAGGGGGATGAAAGACCTTTTACACAAGCGGGGTTAAGAACAGAGAATCAACAGGTAAGTGCCTCTGTGTTCAGACCTTTCTATGAAAGTCTTTCTGAAACAAGAAATGGAAGCAGTAGACACTGATTTCCACGATGGAGTAAAACTCTGCAGAAGAACTAACACTGCTGTAGAACTAACACTGCTGTCTACCTATTTTAAAAATTTCTTTTTGTCATCAGTGCAATAATTTATCTGAATTTTTTTAAGCCTAAAAGACAGTCCAAATTTTTATTTGCTTGATGAATGAATGAGACTACAAGGGAGACTATAGCGGGTTATATAGTTGTTGGTTTTGTGGTGCGTTTTGTCTGTTTGTTTCTTAACTTATTTGGGCAGAGATTAGAGGAAGTTCTTTTTGACCAAGGAATTCCTGAAGGCTTATGCCACTGTCAGTGATTTTTACCATGCAGTTATTCATGTAATGAGTAACCAGCTCCCTGTCACTCCAAGCCAAAGATTTTTCCACGTTTTCTACCCAGAGTATAATCTTGCTTGTTTCTTCCTCCACAAATTATCTTATGTGAGCAGGATCTCGCTCTCTCAGCACTCCCTTTATTTTTAACTCATTCCTTTTATGAGTAGCATCTCCACGGGTCTCTGTGCATTTTGCAGCATAAAAATGCCCCTTCAATATTCCATACGGTAGGTATATTACAGTTTGGAGGAACACCATATACTGAAGCACTGAAGTCTTGCCTAATACCATTCCAGCCCAACAGTCCAGTGTCTGAGCAAGGATCCCGCAAGACTGCTCAAGATGGTGTGGGGCAGTCTTTGACCTGATTTCTATTAAACCTTCTACCTTTTCAGAGTCTTCATAAGCAACTACTCTTGCTCCAATGAGGTTATCTTTCTCTAGGGGACCCATTATTACTTGGAAGTCTGTGGCAAGACCCAAAGCTGTTTCAGCTGAAGTGATGTATGGCTCCTAATGTACCTTGTGCTCTTGTCAAGCCTTCCTGTTCTGTCTTGTCCTCTTCTGCTGCTGGCTTTAAGACAAACTCTGATGTCCTAATATTAGAACACTGGCCACAGGAATTTTGGTCTCATCTTGGCTTGCAGTATCATAAGGAGTTCAGATTAAACCTTATGCAGAGTAGGATTTCATGAACACAAACCGAAGTTCACCTTTCTTTTCTTGATCACGTGTTTATTGTAAAAAATCATCACAACCTTTTCCCTTGCAGAAGCCTAGACCTGGATTGTATGGTCCTTACTCAGAGCCTCTGCCTTTTCTTTTGCCGTTCATCCTAGTTTTCTGACTCTGAAATCCTCTGTGCTGTATCGGCAACAGAATAACAAAAGCTGCTTTGACTGCGCCATTGACCTCCCTGTCATTCTGTATTTACTGGTACCATTGAGATTTTGTAGATGGGTGCTTTGGCTATCAGAATGATACAGGTCTGCTAGATGATTTGCCTTCCCCAGCATAATGTTGTCATTCGGACTAGTATTGAACAGTTTCTACTTCTTGCTGTGGGAAAAAGGGGTGAATGATCATGTTCAGTGGATCACGTGCTTTACTGCACTGACCACAGAACTTTTCAAGAGCTCTTACAGCAGTGACTTTCTTGTCAATATTATCCATGGTCATCTTTCTGTCTTTCCCATGAATGCAGTAATCCTCAACATCTCTCCTTTTAGAGCAGACCTGTAGCCAGTTCCAGACTCAGCTCTGACTGAGGCCAGTACTGGATGCGTAGGGAGAACGTAAGAATAGAGCAAACATGCAGTGGCCTTTCTCCAAAATGTTCATCCAACCCTTAGAAATTTGTCTCACAAGGACTTTTTGACTTAACCTTTGTGTTTAGTATCCTGCTGGGGGGTTTTGTGTTAATTCTTCCACTAGCTTTTTGAACCTGTGTTTTCCAGCTAAACTCACACAGCACAAAGAACCTCTTTCAGTTTGTCTCTATGTTCATTTAATGTCCCTGAGTTCTTCTGTTGGAAGAAACTAAAAACTTCTTCAAACCACTCAGGAAAATTATGCCCCTCTGTTACAATCTCTTCTACGGCTCTCTTTTCCAAAGTGGTTAGTCCTACTTCTGTTATTCCACACATGGAATACGCCGTAAAGTACTGTTAGGTGTAGGAGTGTGGTAATACTTTTTATTTTTCATTGCTTTTCCAATGTACTGTTTTTCCTGTACTATGATGGTATTTCCTTCTAGCCAGAAGGATCTAAGAACACAGGTAGCATGATATTCACAACCAGAAGTGGCTGAACTAGTAGACCATATCTGAAAGAAAATAGTGTGCACCAGTGGGATGAAGGCATCCGAGTAGGCAAGAAAGGAGGAGTGGCGGGGGGTGGGGGGTGGGAAACGAGGTCGTCAGGTGGCTTGACACAGATGGTTTATGGCCTGTGAGGTAGGGCATTATTCTCCATTCTATAAACCTTTTCGTTTTAACGTGTGCATGGCTTTTGATATTCAGTAGAGTAGCAAAATTTAATTCACAGGCTGATCTTGTAAACTTGTTCTGAGGAAAAGACAATGGACATCAAAGGTAGTCACTGTTTTGTGAGAGGTGTCTCTGGCAGGAGGTGGGCTTTTTTCCCCACCTTCTGTAGGTTACCTGTGTGTGTTTCAGTGCAGTTCTTGTACAGTTTCACTTAATTACCACAAGCACATATGCTTCTGTATGAAGTGCTTGCAGCATGTCCTGGGTGGTGAGGTCAAGGAAAGACCAAAAAAAGTACAAAAAGCTGGATGTAAAAAAAGACAAAACCAAAGAAAAACAAAAACCAACACCCCCCTAATAAAACACACCCCCCCCCCTTTATAAACAATATGTCTGTAATGTATGTATGATGTTTGTGTTCACTACACCTGTTGATTTACTTTTTAGGCTCAAGAGCGAGACCTTTTCTCTGAATGTATACCCAAGGAATCAGGAATATTTACTGGAAAATGTAAGTTCTTACATGTACTCCTTCCTTAAACACCCTCCTCCCTAACATGTTATTAAGGAGGATCTGATTTGTCAGAGCATTACAGAACTTTGTGACAGATGTCAGGTCTAGAATAAAGAGGAAGAGTAATTGAATATTTAAGGCTGAGGTTTGTTTACTATGGCATTTAGAACATTATATCTTAACAGTTGGCTTTTAATCTCAGAAAAATAAAACTACCCTTTTGTGCAGTCCCTGAATGGAATTTCTAATAGCTGTGTTCCTTACCCAGTAATTCTCTCCCAATCCTATGTATTTATGTCGACTGCCTGAACTTCTGAGGTTGAATTGACAATAGAAAGCCTACACTAAAACTAGACCAGAATGTTATACCCATACTTAAAGTGCCTGATTTCTTTATCTTGTATAAAAAAACCTCTCTGTGGGCCTTTAAATTATTGTCCAGCGAGCTGCTGGATGGCCCAGAAGCTTCAGTATCAGCTCCTGGTTCTTTGAAAAGCACAAAAGACATTGGGTTGTTGGTCCTGGCATGAAGTCTTTGCAACCTGTGATGTGCTCTCTGAAAATAGCCAGAGCACTGCGGCTTAGATAGGTACATATCTGTCAACCATGATCTGTGACTGATGAGCCTATACCTGGATCTGGGATCTATGGACATGTGTGCTATCAATTTGCATATGTGAACTTCAGATGCCTTTTGCTCCTCCTGTGTCTTGAAGCTGGGGAAAAAGATCGTGAGGGTGTAGTTGACAGCTCAGCAGATGCTGTGTCTCACGCTGACAAGATACTGTTTATCAGCTGATTGGACGAACTTTCCCAGACAGAGGTCCTGATTTCCATGAGTTCTTGGAGGTAAAGTGCTGGAGAAAGCTAGTTGTATGTGAGGAAGGCTTTCCATGTCTTATTAAACACAAAATAAACTCCAGTTTAAACTCTTATCCAGAAAAAGAGAGTTGTCATTAATTGCTACAACAGACTGTAGGTTCCTTGTAGGTAAACTAATAAACCTGCAAGGTTATTTACACCTTGAGGTATTTGACCCTCGAGGCCAATCAAACATGGAACAGGGATGGAGAGAGGTTTTGAAATCTGCCAGCCTTGGAGGCATTCAAACTTTCACTGGATAAGCTCCTGGGAGATCTGATCTAATGGACACACTGTGAGCTTGGGGCCAGAATAGAGACCTCCAGATGTCCCTTCTACCCTCTGTCACTCGGAGAATCTCTGAAGGCATTGGCATGGTGAAGTGAATACTAAACATTGTGTGGATGGCTGCTTCACCCCATTTTTTCCCTTTTGTTTGAAGATAGACTGTGGGTTTCCCCGAGAACTTCATATGTTTGTGTACTAAGCGAGTTTAGGCTTAGCAGTGGTGTTGGAAATAGCAACTAATGGCTCCAAACTTGTCAGCTACTACTACTATTTATTTCTAGTGTCCTTGCAAATGTTAATGAGGCCTTATACTCAAGGGAATTTATGTCTCTATCGAGGCTCAGTCTCCTGTTGCTGTGGCTGTTCAGAGGTAATTGGGCTGGATGGCTTAAGAGGTTTATTGCATGCTTGTTTTACAGGGCATCATGACTGCAGGTGCTTCTTTAGGTATTATATCCAAATCGATTATTTCTGGGTTTCTGTAATGTGATATAAATGATATTTTTAATTTACAGTGATGGATTTTTATGGAACTTGATCAGATTGGAATTTTATTTGTTACATCTGTGTATGCTATTTATATTTCAGTAGGATATAAACCAGGTGGATCTGAAGATACATGTATAATCTGTCTGCCCACTTTTTCCTTCCTATTTATTTCCTGGAGTGCAGGCTAATCAACATTGCTCTTTTACTAGTGCTGTCCCATAATACTTCTGTGTCTCCAGTTCTAACATGAAGATAGTAATATAAACACATTCATAAATGACATTTGTTTTTTGCTTTACCTCTGAGCTGGTGTTCTCTATCAGTGTATGGATTTATGAGAGACTGGATTTATAGGAATCTATAAATCCAATTTGTCTGGCAAAAGATGATAGATGGACTTCAGGCTGGTAGGTCTGATGTTGGTATGAGATGTTGGTAACCCCCCAAAGGGATCTAACACAGCTTTACAGAAGACACTATGCTGTTACATGGAAGTAGGCATGCAGATCAGGAAGTATCCAGATAAAACACACCAAGGTATCTAATCTAAACAAAAGAAACATACTGCTAATCATTTGGGCTTGCATGTATGCTTATACTGGCTCCTTGATTCAAACTAGGAACTATGTATATTCTTTTACATAGGCCTGCAACTGAATTTTACTGTGACCTGGGGAGACTCTCATTACCTTGGACTGACAGGACTTGAAGTAATAGGGAAGCATGGTCACGCATTAAAAATAAATACAGAACAGATTTCTGCTTCACCCCAAGACTTAAATGACCTTCCAGAGTATACAGGAGATTCCAGAACACTGGAAAAGTAAGTAGTAACATGGAATGCTTGGAATGTCCAAGTATTTTGTGCAGGGCTCTTCATATTTTTTCTTTGTGCCTGTTGTTTCCACCAACACTTGTGGAATTTACTAATTTTAGATGTGTTTTACATCAGACTTTATAAAATCAGAGTTATATAAACTTCTATTATGTTAACACATGTTAATGCGACCACAATTTTCCTACCATCATTGCTCATTCTTGGATTTCACAAGCTACGCAGGAACAGATTGTTGTAGAAACATGAATGAGATGTTTCCAAAAGATGGTGTTTGAGTTAGGAGATGGTAACATGCCAGGTTGGTATCTCTGCTAAGCACTTTCCAGGCAGAAACGTGGGTGTTCTGTAGCATCTGTCTATGCATATGCAGTGATATTTATGCAGGATTTCTGGATAACTTCAAGGAAAATTTTCAAGTTAGCAGAGGGTGAGGATGTTTTAGGGAATTGCTCAAATAAGTGCCATTCATTTGGTAATTCTGCAGCTTTTTTTGTTTGTAATGCCAATGCTGGTTAGTTAATTACAAGTATGCTTCCTCAAATTAACTTTTACTTCCTAAATGTTAGCAGTATAGAAATCATAAGCTATAGGTCTAGAGGGGACTTGGCATCTGGATGTTACCAAAGATGCATCCTGTTGTTTCCAAGTAGTATATCCATTTTAAAGGCTGTTTTCTGCTGTAATCCTGTCCTCTGGCATGTTTATGGTCTGTGAATAGGTTTATGAATTGGGATTTCTGCATATTTGTGTGAAAATCTCTTCTGTAGGCATCAAGATACAAGAGATGTTCCCATGAGGTTCCTGGTGATGGAGTCTGTCTCTACTCCACAATGGTGGACCCAGATGCATTTAGTTTTTCTATTGGTGCCTTATCTTCTCAGAAGGCTCCTTTTACAGCCAAGTTACCTGTTGCTTCTACTGAATTTCTGCCAAACTTTCTGCTCCTCCTGATGTATTTGAGGAATTTTATTTATGAATACATCTTGCCTACTGGCCCTCATACTCTTTTTGGTCTGTGCATATGCCAAATACATATGCATTTAGCCTCCCAGAGTTTACAATCCTATCAGTTTAGGCTGTTTTCATCATGAATTTTGTTGAAAGATAGCTTGTAATAACTTTCATTATCCTGCCACTGAGCCATGCTGGCTTGATTTTTCAAGTCCATCCTCTTTCTAATGTCTTAGTAAGTGAGGTGCACATGTTCTGTGCTTCCATTAATAGTTACTCTGCTGTGTGTAATGATTGCATTTTTTAATTATTATTGACATAATTCACTTCTGCTTAATGTTTTTGGGGTGAAAAAAATAGGGGCTTTATTGGCTTTTGATATTTCTGCAAGCATGTTGAATTTGTGTTACTGTAGCATTTGGATTGGGTGCTGTGGACTATTCAGGATCAAGTCAAGGATTATATCTTCTCTTGTGGGCTCCCTAATTAGTTCCTTTGTGAAAGTCATTATTCAAGTCTTTTTCTTTAAAGAACTGCCAAGCCTGGCACTTATTTTTTCATTAAACTTTTAAATAAATAAGTACACGGGGCAGTGTACCAAGGTAATTACAGTGGACAATCAGTTCACATTCTCCTTGACTCCATCTCTCTATACTATAGTTAGGGGTAGAAGAATAGAAAGTAAGGATTTCAAAATAAGAAAAAATGGTATTAACTTTATCTAGTCAGCCTGAGGTCTGTGCTGTTAGGAAAAGACTTTGTCTTGCTGGTAGAAAGCTTTGTGCACACAGCACGTTCCTACTTTTTAAAGGATGCGAACAAACTCTGCTGCTTCTCTGGGTGATCCAGCTACCATCCAGCTCCTTGGCAGAGTCGGTCTCCTTGCGTTGGCATAGTAACATATTGCAGAGTGCCAGATGGACTGGTTTAGGCGGGGAACTGTATTAGTAAGTTATTTTGTGTCTGGGCCTTAGCATTGTGCCTTTGGTCATTTTGGTACAATGGTAGTTGAGCTTTTCTCTGTCTGCCCCTTTTCACCCAGGGGATACCAAAGGACTTTTTTTGTTTTTCTTCAAATGGACCCAACTAAAGGAAATAGCAGTTTGGGTTTTTTTTCTCCTCCTACCATCTTTAATTTAACAATTGTGTATTATTTTTGATGCTTTCTATGCTGTTTAATTGCATACACATGGGCACTACAAGCCCTGGAAGCTAGAAGTGGTATCTAATACCCAGCCAAGTACCTGATTTTCATGAGAAAGCTTTGCCCCCTTTTTTTCCCCATTCCCCCCAGCTAATGGATTTTTTTCTCTGCAGGTTAATAGATGGGACTAATATCACAGTAGAGGATGACCATATGTGGCTCATTCCCTTCTCTTTTGGTGAAGATCATCTGCTCACAATCCATTTTGATAAAATGGAAAGTATTGCAGGGCTTCGCTTTTGGAACTATAATAAATCTCCAGAGGATACCTATAGAGGGGTAAGTAAAAGAAAAGAAGCACTGCCAGCAAAAATATACAGCAGTGCATTGGAAAATTGGTACTGTGATGAATGAATATAGCTGCCTTAATGGAACACCATAAATCTTTCCAGATTGTCTGAGTCTGAATTTTGTGGCAGGTATAATGCATTTCTGTCTCCACAAACAGCAAATATTGAAAAAAAGCCAGAGATAGTTTAAAGAAATCTTCACAGCTGATTTTTCTAAGAGACACATACAATAGCACATATTATTTTCAAGATATATGATGCTGAAGTGGTGTCCTCTCAGTATCTAGTATTCAGGCTTACCTTTTGATTCTTTTTTTTTCCTGGAACACACTGAGCATGATAGAACAGAGACACTTCTCCAACTGAAATTCTGTCTAGGTGACTTACACAAGACCAGTCAATCAATACCACCTAGCAAAACTTGACATCTACAAACAGCAGATGTGAAGTAGTTTACCTAAAATTGCATAACATATCTCCTGTCTTATTTTTCTGAATGGTATATTTTACATTTCTTTTTTTGTATTGAATTCTTGGAATCGTCTGGCAAGTGACACCCATTGGAGATGATGTTACATCTCGCTGGCACCCTAAGTTTGGCTGTCCTTCATATTCCTGTTTTGTGTTTTTTTAGTCTCAGAAGCTATAGATGCACTTGTAATAATAATGAAGAGGTAGTTGTGGTTCGCTGCATGGAATGCTTATGAATTAATTTGTTTCCAGATCTTCACCTATAACTTGTGTTCTTGATGTCTAAACTCAGTCAGTAGATAAGAAGAAAACAGGTTGGCATGTACTAAGCTAGAGAGACACAAAGCAAAAATGATCAGCAAAGTTCCAGGGGAGGAAAAATCTAGAACTGAATTTGGAGACATCAGTCCTTCATAGGTTTGGCCAAGATAGTGGCAGAAGTTGCAAAACTGCTTCTTTGTGTAAACTTACCTTCTGGGAATTGCTTTAATATGACCATTACCTAAATGTGTGAAGAGGTGTTCCTGCTGCACGACAGAGCCCTGGCAGTGGTGGGGGGGGTGTTGAGTGCTGAAGGCTGGCCAGACTCCCCCAGGGCCAGAGCCTAAGGTCTTTCACAGAATGACAGAATATTCATGGTTGGAAAAGGTCTCCTAGATCAGAGTCCAACCCTACCCATAACAAAAAAAACACCTAAATACCCTGATCAAACACGACTGAAAAAACACAAAATAGCCCCCTCTGTGGCCACCCCTAGAGCATGTCCTGAAGCACCAGGTCTACCCGTTTCTTAAATACCTCCAGGGATGGGGACTCAACCACCTCACTGGGCAGGCTGTTCCAGTGCCACACCACTCTTTCTGTCAAGAATTTCTTCCTAATATCCAATCTAAACCTCCCCTGCTGCAACTTCAGACCATCTCCTCTGGTTCTGGCAGTATCTACTAAGGAGAAGAGGCCAACCCCACCTCTCGACAACCTCCTTTCAGGCAGTTGTAGAGGGCAATGAGCTCCCCCCTCAGCCTCTTCTTCTCCAAACTAAATATACCCAGCTCCCTCAGTCTCTCCACATACGACTTGTTCTCTAAACCCCTCACGAGCCTGGTAGCTCTCCTCTGGACATGTTCCAGTATCTCAATGTCTTCCCCATAATGAGGGGCCCAGAACTGAACGCAGTACTTGAGATGAGGCCTCAGAAGTGCCAAGTACAAGGGCGCAATAACTTCCCTTCTCCTGCTGACCACACTATTCCTGATACAAGCCAGGATCTTGCTGGCCTTGGCCACCTAGGCACACTGCTGACTCCTCTCAAGCCAGTTGTCCACCAGCGCCCCCAGGTCCTTTTCTGCCGGGCAGCTTTCCAGCCACTCCTCCCCAAGCCTGTGGCGTTGCCTGGGGTTGTTGTGACCAAAATGCAGGATCCGCAAAATTTACTGAGGGTGCTCTCAATCCCCACATCCAGGTCATCGACAGAATTCAAATATTGCAGGTTTCAAATTAAATTTTTGGTTTGGGGTTTTAGGATCTGACTGGAAAGCTATTTAGTAAAATGAATGAGAAGCTTTAATCTAGTTGCCCAAATATCAGCCCACTAATGAACTACTGTTGTGAAATATGTATAGCCATTACTTTGGTGTTTAAATTATCCTCGCTTTCAAATCTTATTTAAATTCTTAATAACCTTTATTAGATTGAGGAGAAAAGATTCCACCCGGAAGCCTTCAACCTCCATCAAAACTAATAGAATACACTAATAAAATCATGTGCCATATTAAAAGTGAGAATTATAGTGTAGTATAATATTGTCTAAACTAAGCTAATGGAATAAATGAATTAATAGTTTTTCTGATTATTAATTTTTAGGAAAAATAATCTGAAAACTGATTTTTAAAATGTTTCTTTGGCTATAGTTTTCTTCATCAGAATGTACCTGGAAAATAAGGTGGCCATTGAAATTCCCAGAGGAGTGTTTGCTTCAAGGTGAATCAGGAATGCTGCCACAATTCAGCAGACAACTTCTGGCATAAGGTGAAAGTCAGATGAGAGGTCAAAATTTAGAGGTCTCTCTGGAGTGCTTATACTTGTAACTATTGTCCAGATAACTTAGTGGAAGAAATTCCTCACCATAGCAAGTTGTGAATCTCATTATCTTAGAAACGTTACAAAAGAGTGTAGTGGTTTGGAAGATTAAAATGGTGCAGTTGGTGTAAATCCTGACCAAAGCTTAGATGGGATTGGAGGTGTTCAAAAAACGTGTAGATGTGGCACTTGAGGATATGGTTTAATGGTCATGATAATCTCTGGTAGGTGGTTGGACTTGATGACCTTAGAGGTCTTTCCCAGCCTGAATGATTCTGTGGTTTTGTGATTGGGTAAGCAAGGCTAATATGCAGGAGACTGAAGATAAACCTTTCAGTTTGATGACAGCCATAGTTTTCAAGTATTTGGGATTTTCTTTATCTTGCACCTATTGACTTGCCTTTGTTCTTTCATGTAAAAGCTATCCAGAGTTGATTTACCAGATAATTATCCTTTAGCAAACAGTGAAAAAGTGAAAACCCATGTGAAGTCCTACAATAATAATAAAATCTCCTGTGTTCTTTAGAAGGAAGTGAGTCTCTAAAGTGTCTCTAACTTGTGTGTATTACCTCCTAGGTTGTGGGTTTTTTTTTTTCTATTTCTGCTTTTGTGCCTTAAAATATTAGTCCAACATAGAAGGCTTTGTTTGAAAGTTCTGGAAGATCCCCAAATGGAACTAGTATTCACCAGGTAGCACGGAGGCAGCAAGCCTTGCTGTTGCAGTACTGGTGGAGCTATGCTTTTGGGAAACACTTTTGTTGTAGAGCAGGTGTGTTGCAGACTAAGGGTGCTAGATAGTTATGGATGCTGAAGGTCACAGCATGTATTGTAAAAATGCTGGAATTTGAATTTCATGAAGAGCGAGCATTGGGCTGCAGTTTGCACATCCTTCCACTGTGAAATGCTCTGTTAAATGTTGTAAAACTAAAGAGTATCTCTGTTTTGCTTTACTATGAGGAGCAGTTCAGTAGCCTGACATCCCTGAGACAGGGTGATCTGCAGGTTCTGGAGGTTCAACACCCATCTTTCTCTTGGGCGAAATCTGATGAGACTTCTTTCTCCGGGGTTCAGAAGATGGTAAACAATCACATAGGTTCAAAACCTATGCAGAGCTTAAAGTTTTTATGCATGCTGCTGAACTTTATACATGTAAAGATGTCTCTCTTCATAGTGGTTGTGTTTATTAAGTTATTTGGTCGAGTAAAAATAATTTTTGAAAGGTGTAAAAGTAGAGTGTTTTTAATTGATTACTGAAAATGCTAAATGACATTCTGAAGTTGCTGGAACCTCTTTTTGGCATCAAACGTCTTTTATAAAGCCTGTGATGTAACGTTTCAAATTATACAAAGCCTGTTTGAAGTTTTGGGAAGTGCATAAAAACACCAATTGTGCCCTCTGCTGGTGCTGAGGTTTAAGTCCCTGTCCTCCCGGGGGGAGGTTGGAGAAAAAAAATGCTGAAAGAGAAGGAATTGAAGTATTGCCGAAGTACCATAAGTAAACCTGCTTAAGTTTAATCTGAAATTAAATACTATAGGAGTTTATGGTTTTAAGATATCTTCAAACCCAGATACACTGAAATGCTCTTAGTGATTTTCTTGTGTCTGTAATCAGCAGAAGACAGGAGAGGTCATGAAATATGGTGGGTTGTGGTTGGTTGGTTGTTTCTTTTCTGTTTGTTTGGTTGGTTTTTTTTGAAGCCACATGTTAAGGGTGTGAATTGCTTAGAGGGCTACAGTGTTAGTAGGAAAAATAGGAGATAATTCCAATTAGTGTCCAAGCTGATCTTACTTTTGGGGAAATAATGCTGTCCAGTTTTATTGTTTGAGCACTGTAGCAATTCTAGCTTTTGTAGTACATTATAAATTTGTGTTAATTTTTTTCCTGTATTTTCTTACGGTGGCTTTACTTAAGTTAAAAAGTATATGCTGTTGTGTTAATGTCTCTTATTGCATCATATCTCCAGAATAAAATGAAGATACCTAATGTTACTTTTGAGTGATGAAGAAATAACATGTCTAATAACAAATCAGGCTGAGCAGAAATCCACTGGGGTTTGAATTGCAGCCTATTTACTGTATGCATGGTTTGTTTTTTTTGTTTTGAAAAGGATAAACGTCCCTTTCCTAAGGCATAACTATTGTTCCTTGGTACGTACATATTTCTTATTTTTTATTTTAAAGAATTTATTATATTTATTTTAAAGAATTCCTTATTACAGCTTAAAAGTGTATCTATAGTTTGTATACCATGTACACATATATGTGTGTGTGCATTATTTCTCCCACCCCCTCAGTATCCTTGGTAAAATGCACATTTACAAGCACTAAGATAAATTTGCATTAGCAATTTCTGTGCCTTTTTAATGTCAATGAGTTACTTTTCAATTACTTTTCACTAGTTCCAAACCATCACTCAAAATGGATTGCGTATGTTGTAATCACAGAGGTAGATATTTTAAGCCAGAACAGAGCACCAAGAATAAGCTTTGTTAGGTTGAAGGCAAATATGCATGTGTCACTACGTATCATTATATCACCGTTAATTAGGAGCTGTATTTACACTGCTAGGATATAAAGCAGCTTTACTTTTCAAAGTATGCTTTATTAAAGGAGTGTTTGGCTTTCTCTGTAAGTGCTATTCAAGTTTATGCGTTTGTGAAGTAAATTACTGGGCTGTGTTTCTTTGTTCTTGGTTGGGTTTTTTATTTTATTATTTTTAAATTTTATTTTAATTTTTGGTAATGTTCAGTGCAAGAGGATCTTACAAGGATATGCAGCTGTGAAAAAAGCTTGGGAACTATCGCTCGCTAACTTCAGCATAGAACAACCACAATAATTTTGGGCAGGTTTTGCAGAAGAAATACCCTGTAACACATTTGTACACCGGAGTCATCCCATGCTCACGTGTGGGATTGTGGTCATTGCACATTGGATGTGCTCATCCATGGCCTTCTGCTCAGCAGAAGAGAGGAAGATGTCCTCATAATTAGGAGGAAGGTTAGTACAGGTAGCAGGGAGCTTGGTAGAGCCAATGTGATGCTGTTCTGGATCTCACAGGCACCTGCTACCTTGGTGTCCCTTCTGCTGCTTTTCACTCTCTATTCCTTCCTCTCTATTTCTCTGTCCAGTGTTTTTTGCCTTTTCTTCCACATGTTCTCCCAGAGGCACCAGCAGCCTGGTCAAGGGGCTTGGTTGGCTGTGCCCCGTGCTGGGTGGGGTGGCTGGAACTGGCCATGCCCAGCACGGGGCAGCCCTGTCCTCTCCTCACAGAGGTCCCACGTCTGACACCTGGCACAGACACATGGTACAATGATGTACAGCCAGACAAGATGTCTTATTTCAATCCTTTCTTCTCTAAAACCTCTAAAATAGTTTAGTCTTTGGTTTCTCTCTAGTTATTACATGTAAATATATACAAAAGACAATGAAGGAATGTAAATGAACTGGTCAGTCTTCCAAAACAGCGAGACAAAAATGATTCAGTGAAGCACACAGTAGTTTGGGAGAGCACAACATGTGTGCGCTACACCTTCGATTTTGAGCACTTGCATTTTTCAGCGATGCAAAGAACACTTGTGAATTCCCAGTGCTTGTGAGAGCCACGTGCATCTGTATCCCCACTTGTTCATTTTTTTGAGAACAGCAGGCCAACTTAATAAACTCCATTGGTAATCACACTTTTATTCTTAGGTGTACTCTATGCTGTTCTATTTTATTATTGAAGTTATTTTTATGAGAAATCCATACCTATTTTCCTTTTGCTCTTCTCCCTCCCGCTCCAGCTGTCAGTGCTGCACACTCAGCCAGGGAGCTGAAAATCCTTTTATTCCTCACTGGCAATAAAAGTTCAACACATCAAATTATCTCCCCATTTATTACTGTGCCACCTCATCAAAAGGCTACTGCAGGAAAATTTGTGAGAAATGATGTATCCTGCAGATATAACTGAGCCAAGACATAACCAAAGGCCTCTTAAAATAAAAAATGTTGCTCTCAGCTGGATCTGTTCTGTTCTCTGTGTTGTCCTATCGCTCACCTTCCCCCACCTTCTCCCCCCCTAAATTGTCCTTCATTTCCCCCCCACACCCCACAAGCATTTCTGTCACTCTTCCTCTTGTTTAGTCAGTCCAGAACCCGCACCTTCAAGCAGTTTCCCAGTTTGATCAGACCTGAAAAATGCACCTTCCCCATTTTGCTTTCTTTTTTTTGAAAAAAACCCAGTCTTTCACTAAGTCAGGAAAGCCACAGCTATTGCCTGTGCTGTAAAGCATAAGCTTTGTATAGAGCTGTCCAGTAAAGATGTACTTTCTTCGGTGGTCTGTAGCTTGTGGGGCCAGCCTGGCCAGGAACTGATGGAAATGCATGTTTGGTAGTATATATATTTCTTGAACCTGACTTTCCTGAGAAGTACTGAACCCTATGCACAGCTGGACCGTGCTACATTGGTACACCCAGCTACAGGCTGCAGAAGTGGGAGGAAACAGATGTAGTTTGAAAGCCTGGAGAAATTTGATGTCCTGAGAGTTCCTTAAGGCATGATGAAGAAATGCAGCTGTGTCGCAGAGATGGTGAGCCGTAATGAAATGCTGTCTCTTAGATTCAGACTCGCAGAATTTTGTGCATTACTGGAGCTCTCATGTCTCACAGAAGTAGGTTACTTTTGTTCGGTTTGCTGGAGTTATGTTGGCTCCATGGAAAAGAAGCTGAGCTTGAGATCAGATCCTTCAGTTCTCCTTGGGGTATTGGGTAATACAAGTTACTGAACTTGTACTGGAATGCAGGTTTAGGAAAACTTCCCTCTGTAGTCCCTGCCTGTAATTCATTGGCCTCAGCCTTTGCTGTAAACACCTATTCTAATATACTGAAAGACACAAACCAGCACTGAGATACAAAATGAAATCAGTGAGGCAAAAAATCCCCAAATATTTAAGTTTTCCTTAGGACTTTTTCCTGAGCATCCCGGTCAATGAACTTTGTCTCTGTTAGTGGTTGCGTATCCTTTAATTTCAGTATTAAGCTTATCTTAGAAGAATCACTGTTGTTGGAAAGCTTAGCTGTAACATATGAGTAATACTGCTTTTTATGTCTTTGGAGAACAGGCTGGGGTACTTTCACCAGATTACTTATTTAGCCAAAAATTATTAATACTTGAAACCAGTGAGACAGGAAACAAATTTCATGGAATGTACAGAACACGGAGTCACTGGTACAGTTTTAACTGCTGGCAAAAGGGTACGTCGGAACTACTTTAAGAAGTTAGTCTTTTAAATAAAGGTTTACATCGATGTCTAGTTTTTACTATGGAACTGCCTGTCTTTAAATCTACTGTTCACAGAGATGCAAAGAATAACAGAATGCCCTTGACAGTAGCCAAATTTATAGCCTGCTGTTGCTTCAGCTTATAAGGCTCCTGGGTATATTTCCGTGTTACCCTTGGCTAGGAGTCTGCCCTCTTCTTCCACTTTGTGTCATAATCTTTCCTAATTCTTACTTTTCAATAAGGGAAGGTTAGCTCGAATAAGTCATACGTTTGTACTCATTTCAGATGTGTTTTTAAATGTATAAAGGGTTTTGGTTTAAGATGTGTAAAAAAGTATCGTAATACATTGTATATTGTTAAAATCTGTACTAAATATTATCTGTGTCCCATAAAATACTTATAATTAAGTCTAAAAATGTAAGCAACAGAGTAAATTCTGTGGGGTATATGTTTTTTGCCTTGATTTGCATGTACAGAAATGGGCAGTTAAGACATGTATGGATTACATTAGAGTAAAAAGTGGATTTGCATATGGTATTTTGTCATCTTTCATCTGGCAAACCATATTCCCGGGTATCAACTGGTTTTATGATTTTAATTTCAGGTTATCTCTATTTATGCTGCTGTGTGCCTGACATACAAAGCAGCCTGAATTCATACTGCCCTGGCATTGTGACAGCATGCTTGATAAAAATGTAAGAGATAACACCAATAGCATTTCTAAATAATTTCAAATTTTCTGGTTCTGTGTGGATACATTTAAATATTTATTGGAAGAGTTAGATTGTGTACCTTCTAGCTCAATATTTTGTACCTGGCATGTGGCAAGCTGTTCAGCAGATCAGTGCGTTAGCAATAGAACTGGAAATTGTGCATATTATGTCGTGCTCGTGGAGCCTTTTATCTAGGGTTAAATTTGGATCTACTGTGTGATGTAACAGTGTAACATAGAGCACTGCAGGCCCTTCCCAATGTGACTTCTGTTTATTGATTGTGTATTGAACAGTAGGTAATCCATAGAAATCAAGGAAAAATATTTGTTAACTGTTTGTGGTAATTTTCTTGTGTTCTTTTGCTTTAGGGAAGACACAGGAGAAAAAAAGATGTCAAATGAGAACATACATTTAAGGTTTAAGTGTAGATCTACAGACCTGGTATTTTTGTGTTCCTGTTGATGTGTACAGCCTTCTTGATCTGTGCAGGGCACGAAGCAATGACTTGAATAATAGATTTAACTGATGTTAAACAAAAATTTACTGCTGGAAAATGGAATAATTCAGGCTATTTGGAGCTTGATAATGACTGCTGCTATGGCACTGGTTTACCTGCAGTGACCTTTAGCAGTAAGGTTCAGAAGACAAGAAGCTTCAAGTTATTTTTGTTTCCCCTAGAAAATGTTTGAAACACCAGAGAAGCATTTAGGAGATAAAGTTATGCTTGTTTCTGAGTTTCTGTTAAAACCACTGTTGTCAAAATAGGTTTCTGTTTTTCTTCAAGAAACCCCATTAATTCAAATATAATTTCAGTTTTCTAGAGGCCAGATAATTTCCACATGTATTTGGTTCCTAGTGTGGTACAACATTGTGAATGACAGAAACAATATAATGAAGTGCATCTTTCAATAACATTTTGGAAATTCTCTGTAAAAGGTATAAATTAAAACCTAAGCCTTGAGCTCTTTTCTTAATGCGCAAGAGTATAAAATTAGTTATGTCTGTTAGAAAACAGCAAAAATCAACACCTGAAGTGAGCTGTTGGCTTTTTCTTGTTGTTGAATAGCAGACAGTGAGCTTTGTTTTTTTAACAATTGTGCTATATTTATTTCTTTTAAATAACTTCTGTCATACTGTTTGGTTTAGCAGTGTAAGCTCAAGGAATGACAGCAGCTCCTTAGGTCGTATGTTTGAATGTACTTAAACAGTCTGTGAGACAGTGACTGAAATCACTGCACGTGGGACTGTTGTGGCTTGGAGCACATAATAACTGTCCGCTCGGGGCATTTTGAAACGACAGTAAAAAATTGCATGGGCCTCGTAGATGCTGGCCTAGAATCAGAGGAGAAGTCTTCTTACTTAAAATTAGCCATTTTTTAATGATTTTTCTACTCAAGATCAATGATTCCAAATTTCACAGTTTCTCTGTTTGCCCTCCTCTTAGCCCTGTTACATTGATGCAAATACATACAAAAGTAAATGACCAAATCTATCAATAAACACATTTATTACCATAACTTCATTTCATGGTAAGGTAGTAGGGATTTACTTAGGGTCATAATAAAAATGTTTTCCGCTGCCTTATAGTTAGGTATATTATGTAAACTCCTTGGTGAGGGTACTTAGATACCAATGAAAGAAAGATACTCAAAATATGTCTTGTTCCACATCTGCTGCTCCCAGCAGGACTTTCAGATGAAGCCTTTTGGGATTTGTTATACTAAATACGAGGAAGCCCGTTCCAAGATCCAGGGACTCTTGACCAACTCTTGAAATGTGTTATGAAATACATTGAAGAGGTTTGCAAAGTTGCCCAAATGTTGGAATAAACCAACTGTGAGATTATCATTCTCACATCAAACTACCACAGCGGTAGCATAAAGACAGTAAAGTGCTGTAGACCTCACTAGTCCCAAACGCAGTAATTTTCATCTTACTGTTCCTGAATTTCAGGTATCTAGGCTGAAAAATTAATGGAAGTGTTTTACAGTTTGTCAGAGCTAGTATAGGAATTGGGAAATTCCTTTAACTTGTGTTTGCCCAGGACTGTAGTTATGAGCAGCTCCATGACTTCTTTTCATGCGTACTGTTAAGATAATTTTGTAGTGGGGAGAGATAACAAGGAGATTTTCAAAGTGACAGTCTTGTCACGCACGGAAAGCTGTGACCTATTTCATAACACGTTAATTAACAAGGAATAAGTACAAACCAATACCCTTTTAATGGAAAGGACAATTTAAACTTTAACAGAAAGGAATCACTAGCAAAGTAATAATGACTAAGAAACATAGTATGAAATTTCACATACTGTCCCTTGTTTCACATCCAGCTGGCCTATCAATTATAACCTGTGCTCTACAGATGGTGCAATATATCAGAATTAAGTCAGTTAGTTTGTTCCCAATTAAGTGCTAATACTCCCAGTGGAGAATATCACCCTGAGTCTTAGGTAAGTCCCTGTTTTCTAATACCCCTTTATGGTCTTCTTTTGTCCTTTTAAAGAGATGCCCTGTCATTTAGGCCAGAACTTACTCTGATTGTTTCTCCAAGGGTTACCTGTGTTGCACTCTGGTTTTATTTGGAAGCTAAATAGAGGATTTGATATTTCAGGGGGCTGGGAATAGAGTATCATGCAAAATAATGTTAGCAAAGGTAAGGTTAGGTAGGTTGGCTCTACCACGTGTGTGACTTTACACCATACATTTTGATGCATGCGTGTATTTGCCTTTACAAAATCTGAACGCTTGATAAGGTAGTACAATGTGAGCTAGAAACCAGTGTTACAATGCACAGCCACTCCTTCCACAGCTTAGAAGCTTGTTGAACTTGTCTCCTGAAGCATACTAGCATTACAGGGCTTGGTTTTTTTCAGTGACATACTAGACGGGTTACTTGAGCTGCTATTTTCCGTGCTCCATCTATCCTCCTTTGGTGTTACAGCCATTTCAGGGTTGCCACTAACAGATTGATATCCAATTCCATTACACTTCTTTCCAGTTTTAGGTCTTAGTCTTTGCCCAGTTAAAGGCTGGTTAATTTTCTGACACCTTTCTTCTGTTGCATCTAAGTGTCAAGCTGATAGCGGATTTGGTCACTTGATCTAATGGGCTTGCTGTCTTCCCCTGTTAGTCTTTAAGGTGACCCTTCATTGAAAGGAAACCCTTTGACAGAATTTGTTTTCTGAAGTGACTCCAGAGATTTCAGGCAATTACATGAGCTTCTGAATGTCTTTATTTAGAAGTTTAAAAGGCGTGCTCTTCCAGCACTGCTTAAATTACCCTGGTGGATTTGTTGCCAAGCTATGGGAAATCTCCATTATAACATATTCAGTGCATCCCAGTTACTTCAGCAGCGTCTTAGTTATGCGGAGATGTATAAAAACGTTACCGGTTTCAAAGTGTCTGCTCTGAGCCCTTTCTTGGCAGCTAGCTTTATCATTTATATGACAATGAGATGGAAAAGTTGCCTGGTATAGTTGTTGGCAGAAGCATCTTTTACAGAATCACAGACTGGTTTGGGTTGGAAGGGACCCTTCAAGGTCATCCAGTCTGACCCCCCCCCTGCAGGGAGCAGGGACAGAGCAGGTTGCCCAGAGCCACAACCAACCCCACCTGGGATAGTTCCAGGGATGGGACATCAACTGTCGCTCTGGGCAACCCGGGCCAGGGTCTCACCGCCCTCATTGTAAAAAATGCCTTCCTTCTCTCCAGTCTAAATCTCCCTCTTTTAGTTTAAAAGCATCACCCCTTGTCTTATCACAACAGGCCCTGCTAAAAAGTCTTTCCCCATCTTTCTGACAGGGAAAATCGTTGTGTAGTTCTAGTCCCAGTATTAAACAGTGATAGAGGATTCTGTGGTTAAGTACTGAAATTTATAATGGATCATAATGCATATGGATTCATATGGGTCGTAATTTGAACTTCATTAGACAACTGCAGCTTCAGTTATCAGCACGGTTTTGTGTGTTGTACACAACAGTGTCATCTCCGTTAAGGGGTATGTTACTTGTTAGCTTTTTTTTTACTATTTTGAGTTGATGGCTTAACATTTCTGAAACATACTGAGATCATAAAAATAGATGCATTGATTTTATTTGCATCGAAATGAAATGGTAGCCTCAGTTTGAGTTTTCTTAGTTGATATTTTTTATATAAACCTACATGATTATACATGATTACATATGTATTAAAATTTTTATCTGGCACCTTTTTCACTTTGCTTATATTTTTTATTTTGCTGGGTTTTGTTTGCCTTCCCCCAGCCCCCAAAAAACCAAAGTAAACAATGAGATCCCAACTGTAATGGGCTCCTGTTCTCTTTTCTGTAATTTGGGATTTAAACGATGTGCTGTTTGTCTTTTCTTGCACACGTTAAGTGAAGTTACATCTGACCTAGGGTTTCAAAAGAGGCCTTATAATCTTGCTTGCTATGTGCAGCTAGGTTTTTGATTTTTATGATATTATAAATTAATGGAATAAAACCAGTAAAAATATTTGTTGAGTCTTTAATTGAAATGTGAAGCAGTTTCAAAATGCATGGAATATTTTAGATAGTATTTTTCACTTATCAAGTATTACACTTATAGAAACAATTGGAAATTCATATTTTATTCGAAGTTCTTGAAGTTGAATGGGGGGTTAAACTACATAGTTTTTTAAAAGTAGTGTATTTGCCACATGATGTAAATATATATATATTTATTTAGTCTATTCGAGCTTCTATTTTAAGATCATGCTTTTTGTCGAGTTCTCAGATACGTGTGACTCTGTGGACTTTTGATGGAAGTGCTTTATTAGAAAGGTAATTATGATGCCATAATTGTCCTATCATGCAAAAACCAGGAGATAACGATGAGCTTTGCGTAAGGAACATAACAATAATTATGGGCTAAGCTATAAATTATGTGTCTTGCAAGTCTGCGTCTTCAACATTTCTTAGTAAGCAAAATGTATTTTTATAAGCAGAATGGAAAAGGCACTGGTAGAATATCAGTAATTAAGTTACCAGTGTCTTGCTTTTCTTTATTTCAGTAGGATGCTACTCAAATTTCTATGCGAAAGACTTAATGACTTGACCCAGAGAAAAAGCTTGGTATGCTTTGTTCATTTGAAAGAAGCATCAAACTTCCCGATGGCTGCTTGCGATTTATAGCTAAAAAATCAGCAGTTGAAATAACTAAGATCTATGGAAATGCTTAATTAAATGTAAGTAGAGAAAGAAAAATTACAGCTGGAAAATAATTGCCTATGTAACATTGTATTTAAAGTGTTTTCTACTGTGCATCAGCTTTGATGTCATCTGAGAAGTTAATCACTTTTTTGGCCACCGGATAAATCTTCCTAAGGAGTTGTGTCTGAAGTGAAATGACAGATCTGCAAAATCTGGGATTGTATAATTCTGTCTTCCTGGCTTACTTGTAATCAGTGCACAGTGCATATACCTTGAGAATTGCATACACCCCTTACGGCTGCAGTTTACCTGGGTCTGGTAGAGCGACCGTAGATTTATGGGAGACTTGTGCACTGAAGGAGCAGCCGGAGTGGGAGAAGACATGTACCTTCAGCCAACTGACCACCACCTTGGTCCGGGGTAAAGTACCTATCGTGCGATACGGTCGTTGGAAACGGGGCTGAAACAATACAAATGCCAGGACGGAAAAAGAAATTAGGAAAACTGACCAGGACTTTGATTTGGTAGGCCCTGAAGACTAGAAACACTGGTGTGAAAGCATGAATGCGACTCCTTTTCATCTCAGTTACGTCAGACCAAGAAACTCCCCTCCTCTAAAGAGCTGCCTGTTTATCCCGCTTGCATTCAACGTATGATTTCCATTTTGTTCCTTCTCTTACGGGTCTTTCTTGCCCCAGTTGATCTTTCAGCTTTGCCAGGGTAATGTACAATATTTGTTTCAACTGAGTTCTTGATTTTGCACTCTACCAATATAAGTCAGTTAGCGGTACCGCATTCCAGCCTTGGAGCGTATTACATGCTGATGACTAAAGCTGGAATCTTCTCTTAGCTGTAGGAATGTTACTTACCTGCCTCACTTTCATTTTCTTTGTCATTATCTTAAGTGTCAGATGTAATTGCTTGTGATGGGACAGTAGAGTGAACCAAGACAAGGCATTTGTGTAAACAGTTGGAAAGTGACAGAAGCATTGAAGGGACATTGAATGAAGTGATTCCCTTTTAATGAGTCTTTGCAAATCCTCCAAGGGCTGCACGGGGTGCGAGTCTGTAGTTACCTCATATTTCTGTCGCGCTAATTGAATTTACAGATCGTGAGCTCTCACATGGAAGGCTCCACTTCTGGAGCTCCAAGACATGTTCTGAGCCCAAGTGCCTGGTGCTGAGATAGGGTAGGCAAACTGGGCGAAATGGGGTGGATCTAGCATAAGCAGGTGAGGAAAAAGATTAGAAATGATTTTTTTAATTGGAGTCATTTGCAAGCAAGCGCTGAAAGGAACGTGGAGACTGTGATCACTGAAATACACTTTCTGTGCACTGACTCTGCATTTTATTAGCGTATGTGTTTTCTGCTAAAAGTCTGTTTAGTACTACTCTGCAAGCAGTCAGTACAGTTTAGGTAGCTAAGTTACTTTGATACCTCATTGAAACTCATGAGGATTTAGCAATTGTAAATCATGTGCCTTTCTAGACATTTGCCCTTTTGCTAACTCTGTAGAAATAAATGAAGTTTTGAGCAGTTGTAGCTGGCTGAGACTTGGGTATATGTTAAGTTACACTTTGGGAAAAAAATACTTGTGAGTTTTAGTGCAAAAAGCTAATAGCTTAAACATAAAATGTAGGTTAACAGAGAAAATAATGAAGAACTGAATCTTCTTTGGCATAAGATTCAGTTTAAATACTTAAAATGCAAATATACCAAGTTTTTAGCAATAAACATGGAAAATGTAATTCTTAAGTTTGTGTTAAATCTTACAGTTATTGCTAACAAGTAAGAAAAGATCTTTAAAACTGTTGCAAATGAAGTAGCTATCAAACATTTTATAATACTCTACAGAAACTGAAAAACAAAAGGGCTAGAACAAAAATGTCCTTACACTCAAAATGAGGCTTAAGTGAAAAGTTTAATGAATGTATTATAATTGGAAATAATTGTCTATGTTGCATTTACTTCTTTAAAAAAATGGGCAAAAAAATAAAGAGAAAAAAGCTTTACTCCATTGGGTCCTTAGAAGAGGATGGATCGAATAGGGAGAATTGAATTTTTTTTCCCTGTTAAGCGAGGCACTTTTTAAACATACATTTCTCAGACACAGAGCTAGTGCAGTGAATCATTCCCTTTCACATGTAGATAACTTTACCATTCACATATTGTTTGGAAATATGTCTAACCCCATTAACTAGAATTGGTGGTGGGCCATCATCCATCTTGTGATAAACTGCAGAAAGTGAGAGCGTAGACTGTGATAATGCGGCTTATAACCATGTCAAGTCAAATAGCTGTTTATGTCTGACTAATGACTGGGGTGGAGAGAGAAGTTGTATTTCTTTTGCCAATGGAAGCTCTGATAAGATTAGAAATGTCCTTCATAGATGCTGCTTTGTCCTTTAGCCACTCGCCCTCCCTAGCCAGCTCAGGTAATTAAGATAGGACCATTAAACATGTTGTTATCCATAAGGCTAAAGGTAGGGAAATTGCCTGATAATAGAATCAATAAGAAGGATCTTGCAGTGCCTTCTTGGCAGCACATTTCTAGAACTGTTGAAATATGGCTTGAAGCTGAAATCCAGGGGTAGTACCCATGTAATATTCTGTATTCCAAATGCGTTCTATTAATAATAAACAAAAAAACAAGCTTAATAATAATTTTTGTTGGGTCTGGGACATGTAAAGCCATTCAAGTTGATTTGAGACAAACATACTCCGATAAATCTCACAGAATTCCCCCCTACCTCTGCTGGTGTGTTCAGAGGCTTGGTATATGCTACAAAAACAGGAGATAGAATTATGCTGCGAATAGAATTATGGTGAGACTTGTTTGTATTGAAATGATTGAGTTTTTCAAACTGAATTTTATGAGCCATAACCATAGAATGGCTTGAGTTGGATGGGATCTTAAAGATCAACCCCCGTCCCATGGTCTGGGACACCTCCCACTAGACCAGGTTGCTCAAAGCCCTGTCCAGCCTGGTCTTAAACACTTCCAGGGATGAGATGTCCACAACTACTCTGGGCAACAAGTTCCAGTGTCTCGCCACCCTTGTAGTAAAGAACTTCTTCCTAATGTCTAACCTAAATCTACCCTGCTCTAGATTAAAAGCATTGCCCCTTGTCCTAACCCCACGTGCCCTTGTAAACAGTCCCTCTCCAGCTTTCCTGTAGGTGCCCTTCAGGTACTGAAAGGCCACAAGAAGGTCTCCCCAGCTCCTTCTCTTCTCCAGGCTGAACAGTCCCAGCTTCTAATTCTTGTCTAATGAACAGAATTTAATAATGAAGAATGACAATTTTCCTTATTTTTCACATTCTTTGAGACAGGAGCACGTAGGCGTTATTGTTGTTAGTAACATTATTCCTCGTATACTTTCTTGGTGAAGATCCTGATGTTGCTGTGTACCATTAACAAATAATGATTCTTTCATACTATTTAAGGGAGGCACTTTCTGTTTTCACTTTCTGGACACTCTTGAAGCCACATCTGGAGCATTATGTCCAGTTTGGGCCTTCCAGAACAGGAAAGGTACTGGGTGGAGGCTAGAAGACAGAATGTAGCTGGTGACCACTGCTGTCAGCCCCTACCTAAAGAAGTTAGACAAAAGGTAGTAGGAGTAAGGGCCTTCTTGGAGGTGCACAGCAAAAGAACAAGAAGCAAGGTCTGCAAGTGGCACTAAGGAAGTGCTCACTGAAAATGAATGAGATAGGAGGGGGTATGTCCTCACAATGAGGGTGGTTTGCTACAGGAACAGGATTCTCAGAGAAACTGGGGACCTTCTGGATATAAAGATATGGAAAGTATGACCAGCCAAGACCATGAGAAACCTGATCTCATTTTGAAGGTAGCTCCACTGTCGTTCCAGTGTGAGCAGGAGTTAAAATGAACTGACCTCCAGAGGTCTGTCCTTTTTGGCCTCAATTATTCTGCAGTTCTGTTTGTCCTGGTAAGGGACAGATATTTATATACAGACATATCTGTGTATTTATTTTAGCAGGGTGGCTGAGCTATGGAGCTGAACTGAAAGTTCTAGGAAGAGCAATAATAAACTATAGTGATGTAAATACTGTGTGAGTCAGTTTTATTATTCAAGTTTTTTACCCGAAGTTTTTTCCTTCTCGTTTAGTATGAAGCTCTAAACTGTCTGTGTTTCACTGGCAGCTGGATTATTTACTTTTCAATTAGCAATGCATTTTTAATGATTGCACAAAATAAAACAAAGTATTTGAGAAGATGAAGCAATTTTGATAAGTAGAATTAATAACCTGAAATCAGTTTTTCTAAGTAGTGTCATCTAATAAGAATGTAGCCCTAAAGGGATTAATTTTGGAAGGAAAAAAGTTGAGGGACATTTCCTTCAGGTGCAATCACAAGTAAATGTATTTCCTGTTCATCATCTAGCCAGAAAATCATATGGACAGCAGCTCTTTAAGCTTTTTCATTCAGTTTTCACTGTTGTTGTAACTCTTCAGACCCTCTGGGGAGAAACAGTCCCCAGGGGGGAAAACGTACCTTGCTGCAAACCCATGCCCATCTATTTACTATTTTGAGACTGTGAGAAGGATACATTTGCAATGATAATGTGCATGATGTAGGTAGTTAAGCAGTGCCCTCGGTTATAGGTCATTCTATATATGCGCTCTAAAGCAAATACATTAAATTCTCTCAGCAGCTGGGTGGAGGCATGAGGTGTGTCTGTTTGGATCAATTAGTGAGCTGTTGAAAAACCTGCTTTTTAGATTGATCTGCAAAAGAAAGTTTAGGATTTTTTTTATGCAGGCTACTTTTGAAGAGCGGCAGAAGGATGACATAATGGCTTGAATTTATCAGCCTGTTAATACAGGTGTTACTAGAGCGTGTGAAAGCCCAGGGTGAGGGGCAGCGTTGGTAACAAGTTGGATTCTTCTACCACACAGACACTTCTTCACAAGGTCTCAGTTCTCTCATACATTGCTGTTGGATTCGACCTTTATTCTGCGTGGTAACACATTCCTCTTCCCTTTTGCAGTGTCAGGAGTTCCTTTGTTTTCCTCAAAGGGTTACTTTGCTCTCCTTGAGAGAAGAATTCAGCAACCAACTGTATTTTCATGCCCGTAACTGGCAGTCACCTGCTGACGCCATCAGAACCTCCTTAAATCCAGACCGGGAAAACACTGGCCCTTTCTCTTGTTTGCGATGAAGTGAGCATTATAGTAATAGTATAATGAGGAGTAGGCTGCATGCCTGAGATATAACGAGCGTAAAACAAAACTAGATTTGGTGAGCCAAAAATGGGCTGTAAACAGTAGGTTGAAGTGAAAGCACCTGATCCACTAGGAAAGAACATGTAGTACTAATAATGTCAACATTATTCTTCTCACTTTTCTGACATTTCTGTTATTTGCAACATTTTTCAGAATAATAGAATTTATTCAAGCAATTTATTCTTAATGTGTATAGTATAAATAGTTTATGATGTGCTTAGATATCATATTAAAAATATTTGATTTGTGCTTTCTTTAGAAATTGGAAACATTGATTTTTCTCTAGTTTACATTTTGCAGTCAGGCTAGTGCTTTCGGTTCCCTTTTTAGGTTCTGCACTTGGAAGTAAGTCGATTTCTCATAAGATGATGCTTTTTCATAACAGGATCTACAAGTGCCACATATTCTTTTTTTAAACTTTGCTCACTTCTCTTTGGGAATAAATTAATGCCTTTAAGTTTAAGCTTACTCTAGAAAGAGCACTCAGGTTTTTTTGCCTTTTTCAGAACACAAACCTGTTAGTCTTGACCTCAGATGATATTCATCCTGGGTTCTTACTCTCTTAATTCTTTCTTGCTTCTATTTTGTCCCAACAATGGTGACAAAATGACCCAAAATGACTCTGAAGATGACCATCAAAATTTTCCATGCACCTGCTGATTGCAAAGGATCTGTGCATATAGAACTTTTAGCTTAAGTTCTCTAATTTAACTTCCTATTCTTACTTTATCCCCTGGCAATATTTATTTGAATGTATTCACCAGTTCCCGCTTAAATGTTTTTCAGGTGCCTTGGGAATGAGTCTATTGATCTGTCAGTTCCACCACATATCCTTCTTCCTTATTTTCACTACTCAGACACAGCCTCTAGATTTATGATCTGTTGTTCCTAGGCTGTGATCAAGGTTTAAAGATTTATGGAATTATTCACAATTCTGATTAAGACTTATGTCTCCATATAGAAGATTGCAAGACTTGTTAACCGTAGTGAGAATCTGTAGGTATGTAGGTCCTCAATTTTGTTTCAGCTCATTTTCCCATAGATTGAGGTTGTAAAAATAAATAAATAAATAACCTAAGTTATGCTGCCAATTCCATCTCATTTTATTTAGGCGTCCTTCTGAATTTTTACATTTGTTTAACAAAAGAACACCTGATTCTTTGGCTGCAAAGATGTAGAAATCCATGGCTAGAGTTACATGCATGTCTTTTGCAGCATTCTTTATACATACATGGAAGTGGATTTTCTTTCTTGTTCAGACGTTTGTGCACTTGTTGGGAGCAAGTAAATTTTGAGTGATAAAAGACTGTGTAGGAAAACTTTACAGCTTTGTGATTGTTGCTTCCAACGTTTCCAAAAGCAGCGCTCCTTTTATGTACCTGCAAAGGCACGTGGATGCATAGGCAGATGTATGATTTGCATCAAGGTGGTGTCTTGCCATTAATTCAACTTCTTTGTTATATTACAGAGATGGAAGACCTTTAGTTCAGTGTGCTACAAGAGCAATAAATCTGAGTTAGATCCACCTTTTTAGTTGCTTGGGATTAAACCTTTTGAAGAGATCCATTAATGTATTTTAAATCTATTGATTCATAGTAGAAAGGCACAATTTAAACTCGGAAGTCACTGAGTGAACTTTCCATTAAGTTAGGGAGACTGTGGTCACAGCTCATTTGATCTTTATGAAGTAGAAAATGTGATGTAGACCACACTGGCATTCTATTAGAGGAAATCATGCATTTAACCATGTAGCAAAATACTGTAGCCAATTACATGAACATACACCTATTTTACACATGGCCGATCTTCTGAGCGTAAAGTATGAACAATGCCCATACTATCTTGTTTTGAGGACTATTTACTTTTAAACCAGTGATATAGGATGAAGTTTAGAGGAAAAAAAAGATTAATTTATGATTTATGTCAAAGTTTTCTAACTGGAAATCAGCCTTGCATAGAATTGTGTGGACGTTCTTCCCCTGACATCAGCAAAGACTAATGTTAAACCTGTTTGTTATTAAGCAGTGTAATCTGAAATTGCATTTAGAAAAGAAAGAGAAATGTTCAGCAGCAAAATTAATTTCTTAAAACTACTATATTTTAAAAATACCTAAGCTATAAAAATATGTTCTGATTTATAACTCAGCTTTTGCCTACGTTAGACTGTGTGTGAGGCTATTTAAAATATTTTCCATTTCACACTTTTTCCTAAAAAATAATTGGGTGAACTTGCTTTTAGTGTTAGATGTTTACGGTGTGATCTCATGAAACATTAGGCTGGCAGGTGACTTGCTTAATGTTACTATGCCTTATGAATTATTTGTTTGTATAAATAAATGGATTCACACGTGCATGGACATTTAAAAAAAAGTGCCTTTATATTGATTATTTGCAGTATACACTTGTGAAGCAATATGGCTAGGAAGTTAAATATCCCATTGAAAGCTTGTAGCAAAGTTGAGAGCTAAACTTCTACATCACAATGCTGTGGGTGTTGTTTGAGGGTAGCTGTGATTGTGTTCTTGATTTATTTTTCCATTCCTGTGCAGATGTTCCCACACCTGCTCTCTAGGTTCTGGGCATTTTGAATGGCAGAGTTTTTACTGATTTTTTTTTTTTTGCCCCCCAAAACTTTTGGTCTTTATGGTAAAATAAAGGAAGGAAGAAAAATCTTTGCAATGTAATTCATAATGACATAAACTCTTTTTGCCAGTAGTTTTGACTTACTCTGTTGCCAGAAAGAAACGATGAACCGGGAATGATAACCTGTCATTGTGGGTTTATTGTGTATATTGGCACTGCACAATTGGAATGGGCATATGAAGATTAATGTGTTGTATGCCAACATGTCCTTTCCTATTCTCCGAGTATTGAGGTGATTTGTCTAAGAATTTTGCAGAGAACGCCAAAGCTACGTCGGAGTAAATTAAAAATCTCCATCTGGCTTTATGTTCTTGGGAACGGACACAGCTATATATTCCAGTACAAATTATTCTGTTTACTGTGGCTCTTACTTACAGTGCAGTTTTTCTGAAGCTTTGTTATGTGGTCCATTAGTCACTTTTTTCCTAGAAAGACTTCTGGATCTTGAAGATGTCTGCCCTGGGGAGATGCCAGAACTCTACACTCAGATAGGCAGCACATTCTTGAAACGTGACACTAGCCTAACAATACTGCGGCTGATTTCAGTGGCAGGAAAAGATACTTTTGGAAAGTATAATGCATGTGTTACTCTGGTTCTATTGCAGGATCATAATTGACAATGTGTAAAGCAAATTTCTTAATGAAATCTGAGTCTGAAGAGAGTTACAGGGGATAGGCTTTCATTGAAGATAATAATTCTTTGTAGAATTAAGAAAGCGGTGTTAAGTTCTGTTTTTGAAGGATTGGCCTCAAATTATTTTAAATATTTATACGGTTTATTCAGTGGATTTTTCAGAGTAGTAGTTAAATATGTACCATTAAATATTGCCAAATTAAAAAGAAAAAGACAAAATAAGGCTTTTAACCCAGTTCTCCACTATGAAATGAATTCAGGGAGCAAACACCAAGTCATTGAATTTTGGCAATAAAGTCGCATGGTCACACAAGGGTGTTCCTGCCAGAAGCCTGAGACAGGTCTACCTACTGGACAGGTACATTCCTTTCTGCAACTGTACAGGGCAACATCAGCGAGAGGGTGAGGGAGAGAAAATAGATCTTTAAGTTACATGTGAAACTCCGTGAGTGAAGAACTGAAAACCTGTGGCCAAAACCACAATGTGTGTGTGTGTACGCTTACATAGGCATACACACATACACCCATATGTAATTTTCCCTTCAAACTGTGCTATAATTTCTTGTCCTATAATGTTTTTCTTATGCACCCAGTGCTTCTAAGACAGAGTGTTGGACATGAGAGCTCTTGGAGAGTGTTGTTTGCATTGGTTTTGCCTGTTGGTAATTTTATGAAAAGGTTTGTACTAGGTCTGTTGGCTTTTAAGACCTGTAGGTCTTTGAACCTGTGCTGTGTTACCTCTGACACCAGTAGAAAGCTAACGTGGATATACTCAGAAAATAGCACAATGAAAAGTGCAGGCAAAGTCCAATTCAGGTCAGTGGTTCTTGTGCTTCTTTAGACAGATCTTACAATGCCAAAGTATGTTATGCTGATAAAAGAAAGAGCACTATACCCAGCTGAGGTGCAGGTGCTATGTACAAAATGTGTATCATACATGTACAGAAGGTATATTGTGTACAAGAGACTGGCGTGTGTTCCTAGGTATGACACCTCGTGCAAGTCATCGGTGGTGATATTTTCATCATTTCTCGGGAGGTCTTTTTAATTTGCTAGTGGATGTATTTCTGTCACTGAGCACTGACTGAACTTGGAGATGACCTACAGCAAAAGAAAAGATGGGTGAAAGTAACCAGACTGAGATTCTGGTTGCTTATCATTGAATGCACATCCCTTTTCTGCTGCCACCAGACCAAGGGGATGCCTCATAAGAAAGTAATTACCAACAGTTCTAATCCCATATTCCAAAATGTCACAGCAAAGATGAGTCCAGCTAGTCGTTTTTTCATGAAATTTGCTATGCACACTCTGCATCCAGTCTGCTGGAATTACCATTTTTGCACAGCGGTTGGTTCTGAGGGGTTGATACTGATGGGTGTTACTGGGCAGTCTCAGCTGATAAAAATAAGTGGTTTTACTTACATAGGATTTGATAAAAAACCAGGGCACTGTGTTTTCACATTGTGTTCAGCTTTTACAGTTCAGCTTTAGCAGTGTAATGAAGAGTAGTCAATAGTATACGTAACCCAGCAAAATACAAATTCATCTCTATTTCGTTTCAAGAGACAGATGGTAGAAATCTATTTAGATTATATTCAGTTTTCTTACAGAAAGGTGAAGAGATCCAGTTTTCTCCACAATCTTGTCATATGAGTACTTAACTAGGTGTCAAGGATTATAGATTTCAATCTAATCTTTCTGACAGCATCCCTGGTTTCCTCAGGCAGATCACTTGATTACCATGTCACAATTCTCTACCTGTAAAAGTGAAAACGGAATGATGCTTTGCCTCTGCAGTCAGGGCAGGATAATTGTAAACTGTTAAAGTGTTAAACTGACACAGGGGCTGGCTTTGAGCTTGGTTGCAGTATCTTGCTCCTGAGAAAACAGAAATGCTAATAATCTTGATGAAAGTTACCTGAGATGTGCCAACTAATGGTGGATTTTACTTACCAGATTGTACTAAGAATTATTGTCACAAGATAGTTACGAAGTAAATGGATAATAAAACCAAGTTGATACTGGGAAAGGGTAATGCACAGAAATGCTTTGTTACAGGAAAAAAAAGAGAGTAGCAAGTCTTATATTTAAAGCTTCACAGAACAGAAATGAAAGAAAGCACAGACAGTTGTGCTCTGTAAAGCTGTTAGTGCATGCTGTTGGGTTATTTTCATGCCAAGCTAAGGGTAAAGTAGAAATGCCTTCGTTTCTGCCCTGCTGTGCCCATTCACCCCGAAGTGGATGGAAAAGATTTACTTCTGATTCACCACTCTCCATTCTCTGGCTTTGCAAGCTTTCTCCTACCTTGAGCTGAAAAGTGACTCGTTTTCTTTGCCTCTTTATTTCCTCCAAACTCAGAAACGTATTTGTTTAGACAGCCAGACCTGTGTGGTTTTCTTGTGCTTCTTGCTTCTGCTCTGGGTAGTTGGGTAGTGAGCTTAGATGATGAAGCATTTATGAGTATGTCTGTCTCACTCTCTTCACTTTGGAAAAAGAAAGTGGAAAAATACGACCTTTTCTTTGGGCTCCTGGGTGACTTAAATGCTGGCACATAGGGTGAGGAAAACTTGGGAGGGAAACTATAAAACCAGTTTAATATCCAAACTACTGCCTGATGACAAATAAATTTTAAGATAAGTTGAAGGATGCTTAATAAAGGAATGAATATTTGCCTATACATAAACTGAGTTTTCTGATAAAGAAAGTAGAACCTTATTTGGGGAAAAAAAAAGGAGTAACTATTGCCAAAATAAGTGAGTAGAGCCCATGTATGCTGAACACTGACACGGTGCAGACTCTGGCTGGGTCGTTTCAAGCTGAGAAGACACTTTTGATGAAAGGCTGCTGATCCCACCTCCTGAGAGGCAGGTCTGCGTGTACATTTCTTGTTATTATTTGGAGCTTTGAAATGGATCATCAAAACATGCACACAATATTCCAGAGTCATTACTTACAGTAAAATAGGAGAATCTGTCTCTGACAGAAGTCAAACACTGTGGTACAAGCCAGATACAGTAATCAGACTTGTTTGCATATTGAATAGCAGCCAGTGATTTCTGATTATTCTCAGAAAAGCACTTAGGGTTCCAATTTACTACAGCTTAGCACAGAAAAATAAATCTTTTTTGATTTGTTTGGGTTGGGGGGAGGGGTGCTTTTTTCGAGTGGTTTGAGGGGTTTGTGTTGTTTTAGTTTTGTTGTTTGTTTGTTTGTTTGTTTGTTTGTTTTTCCAGATGCTAAAATGGTATTTCTGTATCTGTGAAGTGTGGCAAAACTCAGTAGTTCTTAAGTCATTCAGTCGTGATCACATGGAAACACTTGATTACTGATGCAAAAAGTGCCTGGATTCTTACTTTTCCTACCTTTAAAATCTTCAGAGACACTTCTGTGCATCTTGATTCTTTATAGGACATGGTAACGCTCAAGTTTACAAGTAAAATTCATCTTCAGCACAGTTTTTTATCTGATCTATGCATTCATTAATAGAGAGTCCCTGCTATTGTTGGTTCCAGCACAAGTTAATTAATTATTATTTGAAATATGGATGTGGTAAATGATCCAACTTAGTGAAACAGGAGAGCAGCTGTTACCTTCTTTTATGTTGGAAGTCACTGGGTTTTGTACTTATTTGCGTGTGCCATCCCCTTTTTCATCTTATGACAATGACTCCATAAATTCTGGACTTGGATTCATCTGTAAACCAATTCCTGTTTTGTTTTCCTGCTGTGTTATCTTGTTCTCCTCTGTGCTTGCCATTTTATCATCTCATCTTACAGCCATCCATTATTGTCTCTCCCTCTTTTCTCAGTCACAGATTTCCAGAATCCTGATACCATTTTTCTTTCAAGTTCCTTTCTGCAGTCATTCTGTGTTCCTGAAAGCCAACCTAGTTGTTTGCTACTAAACTGGAGAATCTTTTGCCGTCTTTTCTCGCTAGCAACATACCAATGTGGTTTCTCAAAACAACTTTATGGAATTTATTAAAAGTTTTTCCTAAACATGTGTCTTTTCCCCATTAGTCCTGCAGCTATTTCTTCTGGTCAATTACTGAACTAAATAGTTTTTTGCTCTCTGTACACTGTTTTTGCCCCCTTCTTTCTTTTTCCTGTCTGCAAGAGACATTGTCAGCTTGTTTTTAAACCTGAAATTGCTGCAGTGTTTCCTGCCAACTCCAGTCAACAGCATTTCTGTGTAACCAATTGCTGTAGAGAGAGGGAGGAGACACATTTTAGTCCTGCACCCCCAAACTCCATCAGTTACAATATCCTCGGTGCCTTTCCCGTGAATATCCTGACACCTTAAGCTGTGATATTCTCTCACTTGATTTCTTTCCTACTCAGAATTTCGGCTGAGGTGTTTATCTTTGAAGTTTGATGGGTTTGTTAAGCACTGACCTAGTTGACCCTGCTCTGAGAAGGGGGGGTGGACAAGGATCTCCAGAAGCCCCTTCCAACCTCAACCATTTTGTGATTCTGTGAACTACAAGAGAAACAATAATGGAGAACAAAGAAATGAGTATGGAAAACACTGTGTGTTGACTGAAAGAAATAGGAGTCACATCAGTGTCCTGGTTTGGGTGAGAGCAGAACTAACTCTGTTCAGAGAGTTTACTTTTCAGTTCTTCTAACTC